>SJYA01002803.1:1223951-1293270 GCA_006410615.1 Neotragus moschatus | reverse complement strand
TTTTACTCCTTCCTCAATTATGCCTTGTTCGTCTTCTACCCTTGACCTTCAGGAAGAGGGATGAAGGTAGAGAGAGGAAAAAGGAGTGATTGACGCTGGCTAGTTCATCTGGCATCTACGCTGGCTTCAAGCTGTGTTGCCACAGTTCTGCAGCTGCCATTTCTTGGTTTATTGCTCACTTTTAAGATAAACTTTTTCTCCAGCTCCTAGCACATGGTGCGTGATCAATCACAGTGCAGGTGTAGTCAAGAAAGATAGATCAAATCATCAAGTTCTCTAATTTAACACCAAGTATACTGCAGTCCATGGGGTCGCTAAGAGTTGGATATTACTGAGCGACTTGACTTTCACTTTTCACTTTCATGCATTGGAGAAGGAAATGGCAACCCACTCCAGTGTTCTTGCCTGGAGAATCCAAGGGATGGGGGAGCCTGGTGGGCTGCCTTCTATGGGGTCACACAGAGTCGGACACGACTGAAGCGACTTAGCAGCAGCAGCATACAGAGGTCAATCATAGGGAGGGAAAATGCAGGAAGATGACCTGACAAACATGGGGATGACCATGTGGATCCCCAAGTTTCTGCAGCAAAGGGTCAAAGGGCAGGACACTGCCACAGCCTCTGTACTTCCCCCTCTTCCTGTCCCAGTTCCAAGAAGAAAACAATGCAAGGCTGAGAAAAGTTTTTATCTACAACACAGATCAGACCTCTCTCACCTCTGCCAGGATTCATTTCCTGCTGGCACACTGTATTCTCCTCTCCTCAATTATGCTGAAATCTCTCTCTCATGCCTGCTCTAATTACACTTCAAAAGGCTCCCTCCTATTACCTTAACCATGTGACTGATGGGGTCATGTGTGGGCTGATGCGCGGCCCACACTCCCCAGACCCTCCAGGGTGCACAGCAGGTATGGCTTTCAGCCCCAGCCCCAGCACAGCAATTCTTCCCACCTGGAGCCAGAGGCTTTTCTCAGAAGCTAGGGGAGCTCGTTTGGCAAGGGTGAGGCGGTAAGCTGGTCAACATCGGTGGTGGGGATGCCCAGAGGCAACCCTCACCCAGCGGGGTCATAGGAGGCAGCAGATCCATGACTGGGGGGAGCATTCAGAGGCCTGGTTCACACAGGTCCCGAGGTGGCGGTGCAGAAGGACTGCACCCTCGTTGTGCGTGGCTGTCTTGCCTGTGAGGACCCTGCTGTCCTGCCTTTTCTTTCTTCCCTGCCTCCTTCACTCTGCTTCACTGCACTTTCAGTTTCACCTTCTGAATAGACTGAAAGTGAAGTTGCTCAGTCGTGTCCGACTCTTTGGGGTCCCATGGACTGTAGCCTACCAGGCTCCTCTGTCCATGGGATTTTCCAAGCAAGAGTACTAGAGTGGGGTGCCACACCCAAATACTTGTCCACAGTCTATTTTTGGAGAAATATAAACTAAGACAGTTGGAGAGAAAAATAAAATCATTGTTTGCTTCTCTCTCCCCCTCTTACGTCTCATTTACTCTCCTATCCCACTGAGAGATGGCTCTGTCCCTGCCACTTGGAATTGCCAGGTCTTGCCAAATCCAGGGATCCTGTTCTATCACATTTGACCTCCAGGTACCAGTTGACAGACCATTTCCTCCTTGGTGCACACTCCTCTCCTGGCTTCAGGGACAGCTTTCCCTCCCATTTTCCTCTAATGATGGAAATTTCTGGTGGTAAGCTTTCCTCTTACCATGGTCTCACTCAAAGATGCCTTTTTTTTTTTTTTCCTTCACTTTCCACTTAGGCATCCACATTCCCTAAAGCCCCTCCTTAGCCCTCTTCTCTTCTCACTCCTCGCATTCCCTGGGGGCCACCAACTTCACTGGCTTCTACTCCAACAAATGCCAGTGATGCCCCCATCCTCATATACCGGCCAGACCTCTGGGTTGAGCCTCCTCCTATGCAAACCTGCCCACTGGATGGAGCCTCTTGAATGTTCCGTGCATCCTCAGATAGGGCTTTGCAGGTGGCTCAGTGGTAAAGAACCTGCCTGCCAATGCAGGAGACTCAAAAGACTGGGGTTCAATCCGTGGGTCAGGAAGATCCCCTGGAGAAGGTAATGACAACCCATTTCAATATTCTTGCCTGGAGGATTTCGTGGACAGAGGAGCCTGGCAGGCTACAGTCCATAAAGTCGCAAAGAGTCGGATATGACTGAGAGACCGAATACGCATTCACCAACTGAGTCTTTGTGGTGGTACATTTTCCCCCTAAGAAGTCTGGAAGAGAAGGATAGAAGAAGAGAGGCAGGAATGTGAGGAGGTGGGGTTGGACAAGGTTCTGACTGTCTCTATCTTGGTAAGTACGCTAACCAAATGAAAGGTGAATGGAGGAAACTGGTTTAAAGAAAGGTGGCAAAGATATGGGAGAAGCTGAGGTTCTGAGAAGGCAGAGGGGAACGATTAAAGGAAAGGAAGGAGGAAGGTTCAGATTCAGATACTTGCAGGTGCCAGGGAAATATGCTGATGTCACCCTCGCTAGTTAGCCTGTTCCCTGCTTGAACCAGGAGGCCAGATCATTTGCTCGGGGTAGAGTGAAACGGAGGATTCGAGAGTAGAGGCAAACGTTTGGAATGGGGCACCAGTTAGGCTGCAATAATGGAAAGCACAACGCAAACTGGCTTTAAGAAATCAAGGTGGAGGGAATTTCCCCGTCTGGTCCAGCGGTTAAGAATCCACCTGCCAATGCAGGAGACACAGGTTTGATCCCTGGTCCAGGAAGATCCCACGTGCTGCAGAGCAACTGAGTCCGTGTGTCACAACTATTGAGCCCCCCACACCACAACAAGAGAGGAGCCCCTGCTCACCGCAACTAGAGAAAGCCCGTGTGCAGCAAGGAAGACTCAGCACAGACATAAATAATAGATAAACAAAATTTTTTTTTATAAAAGAAAATGAGTAGATTGACTGATACAACCTGACAGTCTAAAGGCAGGCTTGGATGTAGGTTTCGTTTGGCCCAGAGTCAGGATTCCATCTGACTCCTGAACTGCACCTTCTCGCCCTTGCAGTTATAAACACCATGTCCCCACTGCAACCCCCAGAGGGATGTGGTCTCCGCTGGGACTTCAGCAGAAGACAGGGGATGCTTATTTCCCAGAAGCCCCTACAATTTTCTCTTGGTGTCTCATTGGCCCAAATTGGGTGATGTCCGTGATGAACCAATCACCATATCTAGAGAAACAGGAGCGCTGATTGGCTGACGCCCACTGCTGGAAATGCAAATAAAGCCAAACCCACCCAAATAACAGCAGTGAGACTGGGGGAGCCTTAAAGGAAAATTTGAGTCCTTTTGAAGGAAAAGGTCGAGGTGGAGGGTGGCAGGGAACAGATGCAGTAAGTCAACCAACAAATGTCTGCCATAGTTCATTTCCGGGGAAAATGTGAGAAGCAACTGTTGAAACATTTGTCAAGGTGATATAGGGGTAGAGGAGGATAATTAAGTAGTAGTTTAGAAACTGCACTAGGGGATTAAGGACAGAAAGGAAATTTTAAATGGGTTTAGCAACTGTTGTAAGCTAATGACCACTCAAGAAAGAAATCCAGTAACCTAGCAACAATCTATACTACCTTAAAGGAAGACCAGGTGCTTTCAAACACCAGACACACTCAAACCACAAGCCCTGATGGTTAAAATACAAGACAGTAGATGTGGGTGTCTGAATCTTGTTACATGAAGTCAGAGAGTTATAGTCCTTGAAGAGTAACATTTCTGCATGGAGCCAAGACAGAAATATACGTGGAAAAGGAAAGAAGCTAGGTGAAAGGGGACATTATACTGAAACCTGAAATGAATTACCATATGTTCATATGTGTTACCACCCGGTTTTATATATATATATATAAATGATTTAAATGAGTTTCTCTGGTGGCTCAGACAGTAAAGAATCTGCCTACAATGCAGGAGACCTAAGTTTGTTTCCTGGTTCAGGAAGATTTCCCTTGGAGAAGGAAATGGCTACCCACTCCAATATTCTTGCCTGGATAATTCCATGGACAGAGGAGCCTGGCGGGCTACAGTCCATGGAGTTGTAAAAGTTGGACACGAACTGAGTGACTTTCACACATAATTTAAATAGCACCATGACAGTCCTGATTAGACCACATAGGGCCAAAGGAGAACTAATTATGTCAGCCTTAGTGTCTTCCCAGGAATGAGGAAGAAGGTGGCCTTCTCCCCTCCCAACTGTTTTATTAATTATAAAAGTGTAGCCCTCTTTGTTTTGGGGGCCACTGAGCTCCCCTGCTTGTATTAATATCTCACACAAGCATGCTATTCTAATAAACTCACTCTTTGCCACTTTGCCTCATGCTGAATTCTTGCTGCGATGAGACAAAAAAAGCCAAGTGTCAGTAAGTTCTGACACCAAGTGAGCAGTTGTAATCAAAAGAGTTCTAGTCCCTTTCTAGTCAGGGATCATGGGTTCAAGTCCTAGTCCATGGGTTTGAGTCCTAATCTGAGTTTTGGCTGAGTTGAGTCCCACCCAAAAAGGGGTGTGGCTTCAAAGGTGTGCTATGCTCAGGTAGGTTCTGATGCTTATGAACAGAGGAATCTGTACTGGCTTCACACCTCTTGGTTTTATGACTGTCTGCAGCAGGCTGGTGGTAGGAGGGGAGAAGGTGAATGATAGGATTGATCAAAGGTTGGAGGATTGGCCTGTGAGGACAACTAGGCAAGATGCAAGCCAAGGGTAACAGAGGGCTTGAAATGATGGATGGGGAAGCTGGGAATTTGGAAGGGACCTGATAGAGTAAGATAAAAATGAAGCAGTTCAGGGACTGAATATTCAGAAGAACTCATAGAAGCTTGAGTGGGAGGAAGAGGAGACGGTGAGAGACAGTGAGAGAGACGCAGTGAACTAGAGAGAAAAAGCTAGCAAAAAAGAATGAGGGTGAGATACTGGCGTTTAAAATTCAGAATGAGACAGTGATGGAAAGGGGTTTCCCAGGTTCTGTTTTCTCAGTGAAGACATTATGACACACAGGTCATTGATGTTGTTGTTGTTTTAGTTGCTCAGTCATGTCTGACTCTTTTGCGACCCCATGGACTGTAGCCCACCAAGCTCCTCTGTCCATGGGATTTCCCAGGCAAGAACACTAGAGTGGGTTGCCATTTCCTTCTCCAGGGAGTCTTCCCAATCCAGAGATTGAACCCACGTCTCTTCCATTGGCAGACAGATTCTTTACCATTGAGCCACTGGGGAAGCAGTGAGCTTGATAACAACCCAGTAAACATCTAAAAACCCCCCTCCAGCCTCAGAAATATGAGACATGTCACCGAGCTTTCATCTGCCTGGGTGTCCTGTTGGTCTAGCTGCATTCTTTGGACAGAAGGGTCCCTGGGGGCTACTGGTCATCCCTCTGTCTCCAAAATTGTCTATAACACTCAGAGACCACCTCAGTTTTCCTTCAGTCAGGGGATTTTAAAAGTCTGTTTTGTTTTGTTGCTCTTCTTATTTTGCCTTTTTTCTTCCAGGATGGGTCAAGTCACCTTAGTTCTTGAGACAGAAAAGAATGGAAAAGAAGTATGCCATGAATAGCATACATACTATATGTTCTAGCTTTTTTATTTTTTAATCAAACACATGCTCTAGGCTAAGTAGATGTGTGCAGAATTTCTAACAGCATGTGCAGGCAGAAGGTCTCTTAGATGGAATCTAAATTTCTAGCTGATGGCTTGACCACTAACAGGTTCTGTGAATTAAATCCAATTGTTTAAATATACAGACCCTCGGTTTCTATATATATATATGCAATGAGCTTAATTGTGGCTTTATACCAGGAGTCAGCAAACTTTTCCTCTAAAGGACCAGAGACTAAATATCTTAGGTTTGGTAGGTCTCCATTGCTTCTACCCTGCTGCTATAGCAGGAAAGTGGCTGCAGATAATATGCTAAATAGTGAGTGTGGCTGTACTCCAATATGACTTCATTTGCAAAAACAGACAATCACAGAATAATTATAAAATGCAGAACTATAAAACTCCAGATGATAATGTAGGAGAAAACCTAGATGGCCCTGGGTATGGTGATGACTTCTTAGATACAACACCAACGACATGATCCATGGGAAAAATAGACTTCAGTAAAATTAGATCATTTCTGCTCTGTGAAAAACAATGTCAGGAGAATGAGAAGATCAGCCATAGCCTGGGAGGAAATATTTGCCAAAGACACATCTGCTGAAGGATGGTCGTCCAAAATATACAAAAACTCTTAAAACTTAACAGTAAGAACACATACAACCCAACTTAAAAAATGGGCCGAAGAGCTTAATGGACACCTCATCAAAGAAGATATAGAGGTGGCAAGAAGCATATGAAAAGGTGCTCTACATTGTAATTCATCAGGGAAATGAAAATTAAAACAATAATGAGATTTCTCCACACACTTACTAGAATGGCCAAAGTCCAAAACGATGACAACGCCAAATGCTATTGAGGATGTGGAGCAACAAGAATGCTCATTCATTGCTGGGGGGGATGCAAAATGGTACAGCCACTTTGGAAGACAGTTCTGTGGTTCCATATAAAACTAGACACGGTCTTGCTATACAATCCAGTAACTGCATTCCTTGGCATCTATCAAAGGAGTTCAAAAGTTATGTTCACACAAAAACCTGCATACAGATGTTTCTAGTGGCCTTATTTATAATAATCAACCCTTGAAAGCAATCAAGGTGCCCTTTAGTAGGTGAATAAATAAATAAGCTGTGGTACCTCCAGACAATGACCTGTTCTGCCAGATGAAAGAGCAGGGCTCTACTCAGCCCTTTAGATGCCAAGTCCCCTGCCTCTTGCCCTCACCTGTGCCTGGTACAACCCTGCACTACCAGATAGTAGCATCGTTTGCTTCCAAAAACTACACTAATTACACTATATTCGTCGCAAATATAGTCGAAAGCTTCTATATTGTAATATCTGCATGCATGCTAAGTCACTTCAGGCATGTCTGACTTTTTGCGACCCTATGGCCTATAGCCTGCCAGGCTCCTCTGTCCATTGGATTCTCCAGGCAAGAATACTGGAGTGGTTGCCATGTCTTCCTCCAAGGGAACTTCCTGACCCAGGGATTGAACCCTCATCTCTTAGGTCTCCTGCATTGGCAGGCAGGTTCTTTACCAATAGTGCTGCCTGGGAAACCTGTAGAGGGCTATTAAAAGAAATCAGATACTGATGCCCATTTAGGCCTGATGGACAGGGAGAGAAATGAGGAGAGAGATTTAATATGGGGATGACATGTGGGTAAAGCTGATGTATTAATTAGAGTACCTATTGCTAGCCACCAGAATTAACTTTTATGGTTGAGCCACTAAAACGTCTTTGGTTTATTTTTCATCTGCTTCACAGTTTGATGCATATTAGGGAAAACTCCATGCAGTCACTCAAGGACCCAGTTGTCTTACATCATAAGACTCCACCATCTTTTAGGAAGATCTTTTCTGCATTCAACCAGAGCTAGAAAAGGGTGGGAAAATGGGAGCACAGAGAATTTTGTAGGAGGGTTTATGAGTCATGCCTAAAGGTGGCAACTTCTATTTATGTTTCCTTGACCAACTTATTCATGGCCAAACTGTAAAGGAGGTAGGGAAATCTGTGAGTCCAGACAAAAAAGAAATAGGTTGTTGGATGTATAGGAAGACTATGACAGCTGGGGACCAAATGAGGTACAGACATTACTCTCTACTCAAAATTACATTCCCAGTTGACAACTGAGTCTCTGTTCCTGTTGGGAAACAATTCTCTATGGGAATCGTTCTCTGAGCAGAGAGCCTGAGAGCACTCTGGGCTCTTTCGTGGAGGTCCTGCAGATCCTCGGAAGGTGAAAAGAGTATTTTCCTCCAGAGCTGAAGGCACATTAGTTTGATGTCCAGGATAAAGAAGATAATGTCTCCCTCTGGGGCAAAAGTTAGACACGTGTGCTTGCAGCCCCTTTAAAGACTGAAGTTCCCTATGCCTGGGGCTCCTCAGGGGTGAAGGAAAACTGTCACGTGGTTAGCATCCACTGAAGGCCCTGCATTGCCCCATGGCACTTGGTGGGCAAGGGGACCCTGTGCCGACTTGAAACTCATGCTGCTCGCTCTGCTATGAGTGATCAAGTCCCTCATTTCTGCCTACCCTTTCTGTGTCTCCTGGAAGCAACCATCAAACGGTACCAGGGTAACTTGTCAGCTTGCCTGCAAGGTAAAATCTCAGGTCCTTCTGTTTTTGAGAGTTACCTGATCAAATGTGTCATGGTTAGCATCGAGTAGATGCCTCTGGCTCAGTAACTGTTGCTAGATTTAGGGAACCCCAAGAGGCAGACTTCACTCACACTTAAGTTGAACACCCTGTGTGCAGTTAAATGAAATGCCATCAGTGGTGACAGTACCAACTGTGAAGCGCAGGCACGTGTAACCTGGTACCAGGGTCTCCACGTTGTGCAGCTTCAGGGAGCTATTCACATCACAGTCTAGAAATACGCAATGTGACTACTCCCACTACTGCAGTATTTCATTGTTCCTAACAGTTGATGGGTGTATTTTCACATTATTTTGGGTGCCACTGTGTATGTGTGTGTGTGTGTGTCGGAGAAGGCAATGGCACCCCACTCCAGTACTCTTGCCTGGAAAATCCCATGGATGGAGGAGCCTGGAAGGCTGCAGTCCATGGAGTCACTGAGGGTTGGACACGACTGAGCGACTTCACTTTGACTTTTCACTTTCACGCATTGGAGAAGGAAATGGCACCCCACTCCAGTGTTCTTGCCTGAAGAATCCCAGGGACGGAGGAGCCTGGTGGGCTGTGGTCTTTGGGGTCACACAGAGTTGGACACGACTGAAGCGACTTAGCAGCAGCAGCAGTGTGTGTGTGTGTGTTGGGGGTGGGGGATAGAGGGAAGCTGCCAATTAAGCCAAGACAAAAAATGCTCTTTTATTTTGATTTCTTACTGTATATTTATTGAAAGAGCTCTTTAATATTTATTGAAACAGATTTATCATATCTCAACCTTGTATATACATAGGAAAAAAATAATTCCTATTCAACATTACACTGGAAGATCTAGCTAGTACAATAAGAAAAAAAGAAAAGGCATAAAAATTGGAAAGGAGGAAATAAAACTATCTCTGGTTGCAGACAACATGATTGTTTATATAGAAAATCGTAAAGAATCTAAAATAAAAGTTGGTAGTGTATTTATCTTGGTTGGAGGATAGAAGGTGAATATATAAAAATCAAATGTCTTTTCATGTGCTACTGATGAATTATTATAAATTAAAATAATTCCATTTGTAATAGCACTAAAAAAAGCCCATGAAATATTTAGAGATAAATCAAATATATGCAAAGTTATGCTTAAAACTATAAACCTTGCTCAGAGAAAGAAAAGACTGTGTTCACAGATTGGAAGACTCAATATTGTCAAAGTATCAATTTCTTCAAATTGAAAAGTTCAACATAACCCCCAAATTGAAAAGTTCTAGAGGGTTTTTTTGTGTGTGATAGAAATGGAAAGTTGATTCTAAAATTTATGAGGAAGAGCAAAGAACAAGAATAGTCAAGATAATTGTAAAAAACCAGAACAAGTTTGGGGGACTTACACTATTTCAAGATTTACTATAAAGCTACAGCCATCAAGATAGCATGAAATTGGCCAAAGTTTAGACAGATCAGTGGAACAGAACATAGACTCACATGTTCAATTGATTTTCAATAAAATTTGGAAGATATTTACATGGAGAAAAAGTTTTTCAATAAACAATAATGAAACAATAGGATATTAACCTATAATCATGAACCATATACAAAACATAACTTGAAATGGATTATAGATCTAATTGTAAAAACCTAAAACCCAGAAAGGGGTTTCCCTGGTAGCACAGCTGGTAAAGAATCCACCTGCAATGCAGGAAACCCTGGTTCGATTCCTGGGCCAGGGAAGATCTCTTGGAGGAGGGCATGGCAACCCACTCCAGTATTCTTACCTGGAGAATCCCCATGGACAGACGAGCCTGGTGGGCTACAGTCTGTGGGGTCGCAAAGAGTCAGACACGACTGAGCGACTAAACACACAGCACACAAAACCCATAAAACTTCTACAGAAAACCCAGGAGAACATCTTTGTTACCTTGAGTTTGGCAAAGATTTCTTAGGACACAAAAATCACGAGCCATAAAAGAAAAAAAAAAAAATTGACCAATTGGACTTCCTGAAAATTAATTATTCTGCTCTTGGGAAGACACTGTTAAGAAAATGAAGATAGACCACAGACTCTGATACTATTTGCCAAACATCTGATAAAGGATGCCCAGAATATAAAGAACTCTCATAACTCAATAAGAATATAATCCAGCTAAAAATGATGTGAGGGACTTCCCTGGTGGTCCAGTAGTTGAGAATCTGCCTGCTGGTGCCGGAGACAGCGGTTCAATCCCTGGTCTGGGAAGGTCCACGTGATCTAAGCCCATGTGCTGCGACTCCTGAAGCTTGCTCTCTAGAGCCCATCCCTGCCACAAGAGAAGGCACTGCAAGAAGCCCTGGCACCACAACCGGAAAGTAGTCCTGCCCCCTCACTGCAGCTAGAGAAAGCCCACTTGCAGCAACAAAGACTCAGCACAGCCAATAAATAAATAATTTAAAAAAATGATCTGAACAGACATTTCTTCAAAAGAAGTATATAAACAGCAAATAAGGTCATGGAAAGATGTCCAACATCTTTAGGAAAATGCAAGTTTAAGACAAAATGAGCTACTACTATAAATTAAGAGAATGCTTATGCTTTTAAAAAGCTGATCATAAGCCCTGCTGAAGTTACAGAGTGACTAGGATTTTCGTTCATTGCTGGTAGGAATGTAAAATAATGCAGACACTTTGGAAAACAGTTCAGCCATTTGTTACAAAGTTAAACATAGACTCACCATATGACCCAGAAATCCTACTCCTAAGTATTTACCCATGAGAAATAAAACTGTATATTCATATTAAAGCCTATACCTAAACATTTATAGCTTTGTTCATAGTTGCCAAAAATGAAAAACAATCCAAATGTTCTTCTATTGTGAATGGATAAACAAAGCCTGATATAATCACATAATGGAATACTACTCAACAATAAAAAGAAGTGAACTGCTGATAAATGCAAAAAACGTGGTGCTCAGTGAAACTGAATGCTGCATGACATTACAGAAAAGAGAAAGTGATAGAAAGAGAAAACAGTGGTTGCCGAGGGCTTGGCGTATGGGTATAAAGGGGGAATAAGAAAATATTTTAAATATTCTAGCTCTTGATTTCAGTGGTGGATATATGACATTATACATTTTTATCAATTCATAGGTTTGCATACCTAAAAAGGGTATATTTTATAATATGTATAGTTTACCTCAATAAATCGGACTTAAATTTGTAAGCACTGATTGAGGGGTCCCTAATTTTTCCCCATAGAATTCAAGTCCTCTGAATTATTTTCAGTGAGAGTTGATGTCCGAGTATTTTCACACTCTGTCATTCTCTGGGGAATCAGCACCTATTCTTAAGAGGGCTCTAATATCGCCTCTGTGGTTTTCTTTCAAGCTGCTGATGCTCACCCTATAGGTATTGATGCTGGATCTTTATTGATCTAACTAAAAGATGTCAAATAAAACGTTTGCAGACCATCAGGACTCATATTTCCGGTGGCATACTGGTCAATTGCAAATCCTCTACGTTTTGGCCAACAGACTGTTTAGAGACAATTTAAACACGGGCTAACGTCCATCTAAAGCTTGTACACAGGCAGGCAACAATAACTGCATTGCAGCTGCCACCTGGATAACAGTAATTGTAAGAATCTGTTAAATTTTCAGGTATTAAAATGTGAAAGTGCCGATCTTCAAGTTGGTCAGGTGTTATTACGGGAGAAGTCTACATGGAGAAGCTGGACTCCAGGGCTCCTTTTGAAAATCCTGTTGAAACAGTGATGGATAAAATATTTTTAATTAGTTTTTTTTTTCCCCAGAGAATTACGTTTTCAATTGGTTTAGGTAATGTGTATGCACGATACAAAGTCCAAATTGTAAAACAGAGTACATGAAAAGTCTCCCTCCAACCCCTTGACTCTCAGACACCGAGTTCCCTCCCTGAGAGGACCACGGTTGGGGGACCCCGTATGTCTGAATGGATTGAGAAGGCAGAAGCTAAAGAAATGGAAGGAGCAAAAGGCCATTTGTCAACTAAGAAGAAAAGACAATAGTCTGGTGGCAGAGGTGCAGGAAATAATGCCATAAATTCAGATTGTGAGGATGTATATCGTTGAGAATTGAACCTAATTACAAATGCAAGCAATCTAAGAAACAGTGACTTAAGACAAAAATTTGCATTTTTCTCATATAAAAGAAGCCTGGGTGAGCACTTAAGGGCTGATGCAGCTGTTCAGTTATGTCATTAATTCTCAGGCCTCTTCTATATTTCTGTTCTACCATCTTTAGAAGGTAGTCTCAGGTAGCAAAAGTGGCCAGTGTTGCTCCAGCCATCATATCCAGATACCAAAGGAAAAAGAAAAAGAAGAAAGGGCAGCAGTGTGCACGCTTGCTATCTCCTATTTGTCCCGATTCATTTCAACTCTGTTCTTCTCCTTTCCCATCTGCTCTCTGTTTCAGCAGCCTGGCCTGTGTGGGCTACATCAGTGGCTTTCTTGCCCTTGGTATGCTGATAGGTTCAGCCAACAGGATCCATTGCAGGAGATTAGAATGTGAGAAGAGAATGGGCTCAGGGCTTTTTCCTTCACTGACTCCCTTTCTACAAAGTCCCATCTGGCTGGCTGCCACTGGAAGGCCGCTGTTCTCAAGGCAATCTGCTCTACTGACCCTCTGCTTAGCAGCACAGAAAGAGATAACAGTTTAGCTGAGCCTAATCTTGTTTCCCATGAACTATAGCCCACCAGGCTCCCCTGACCGTGGAATTTTCCAGGCAAGAATAGTGGAGTGGGTTGTCATTTCCTACTCCAGGGGATCTTCCAGATCCAGGAACTGAACCCACGTCTCTTGCGTCTCCTGCACTTGCAGGCAGATTCTTTCCACTGCACACTAATCTTGCACTCCTGTTCTATTCTTCACGATTTCTGTACATTTATCAAGTCCCATAATACATAAAACCTTCCGTGTTATCCTAATTTCAGTGTTCCAGCTGCTTCCCTGCTAAAATTCAGAATGATACAAGTCACAGGCCTGCTGAGTCAGCCTCTTTGAAGAAGTCTTTCTAAAAGCTTCACCCAACAATTTCTTCTTGCAGTTAGAAGTTAGATGGCCATTCTGCTGAAGGGACGTAGGGATATATGTATGGCTTATTGTTGGTTGTTGGGGGACTGGTCATTAATAATGAAGAAGGAGGACTAAACAGAGTAGGCAGCTAGATGGTTCTTTTATAAGAGGGATAGAGGGAAAAATAAAGATGCCCTTCAACCCAGCGCCCTGTGACAACCTGGAGGGGTGGGATGGGGTGGGAGGTGGAAGGGAGGTTCAAGAGGGAGGGGACATGTGTATATCCCTGAGAAACATTAATTTGTCATTAACCAGTCTGAAGAGAGAAGCACAATGCATCAGTCATTGAATTTCCAGCAGCAGTCACATTTTAAAAAGGAAAGTTGCTTAGTCGTGTCCAACTCTTTGCGACCCCATGGATTATACAGTCCATGGAATTCTCCAAGCCAGAATACTGGAGTGGGTAGCTTTTCCCTTCTCCAGGGGATCTTCCCAACCCAGGGATCAAACCCAGGTCTCCCGCATTGCCGGCGGATTCTTTACCAGCTGAGCCACAAGGGAAGCCCCACATTTTAAAGGTTACTATCAAATTCATAGGCAACTGCTCTTGAAGTTTCCAAACTTTGAAAGTCTTTTTCTCCCCTCTCTTATACAGCCTCTTGTAGAATCTGATTAAAAATGACCTTTTTAACTCCAAAAAAATACACACAAACCATATGCACAATTGTTTAATGGTATTCTTTCTGCACAAAAATCCAATGCAATAAAGTTTCTCTCTCTCTCTTTTTTTTTTTTTTTTTTTAAAGCATAGCATAGTTGTTATGAAATTGTGTCCTGGAGCTAAACTACTTAAGCTTGAAATCTGGCTCCACATATACCAGTGGTGTGTCCTTGAGCAAGTTATCTAGCCCCCATGTTTGTTTCCTTATCCATAAAGTAGATAGAGTGGCTGTGAGGAGGTACTTGGCAGACCTTCTGGTTCAAGGAGTGCAGTGGCTGAAGATCCCCGCTGCTGCACTTTGGAATCCACTGTGGCATTTGTGACACAGCCACTTCTCCCATGGGCTGCTCCCCACCAATGATGGGAGATGGCAGGGATACCAAGGTGGGCTCATTTATGGAAGATACTAGATTCCATCAGCTAACACTAGCTTGAAGACAACCCCCTCCTGAGCTTTGGTGAACTTCATTAAGACTGCTCCGCCATCTAAGACAATTCTACCAACCTTTCTTCTCCCTTTCACTCAGGGTTAAACTTGGGCTGTGGTCTAGTGACTCTCCCAGCCTTTACTAGCTTCCCTTCCCTTCCTTTCTCAAAGGCATTTTCCTTAATAAAATCTTTGCATGTTTATTCTGGTCTTGGTATCTGCTTCTCAGAGGACCTGGACTAACACAGTAGGGATAATACTAGTTCCTACCTCTCACTGAGTTGTTGAGAGGATAAAGGAGTTAATTCATTTACTATGCTTACAATAGTATTTGACAAATGGTAATAATTCAATCCATTTCAGTTATTAAAGACCAGATCTTACATGACTACTATTATAGCAGACTAGATAATCCCCCAAGTCTTCCATTATTAAATACCATAAAATTATATTGAAATACAGAAAAGAGTCTTCTACCTGCATAGTTGAACTTATAAAAAATAAAAAACCCCAGGGGCAAAATGGAGAGGGACCTAAACACCGGAGCAGCAGTCCTGAGTTCACAGTGTAGCTGTCACCAGGGAACTTCATGACAACTTTGAACGTAAAGCTGAGAATTGTCAAAGAGCTTTAGAGCAAAAGTGGGGACTAAAAGGCAAACTATCAGCAAAAAGAGATCAAAGAAGCTTGTCTATCTTCACTTATATCTGGATAAAGGGAAAAGATTCCTTAAGACACCTGCCCTCACGGAAGGCAGAGTTTGGCATTTATACCACTCTTGTGGCTGAGAACTCCCAAGCTGGTAATACCAATGACAGAGTAAGTACGAGTCTTCTTGGAGGGATAAACCCTCAGCAGATTCTTAGGGTTCTCTTCAACATAGCCCTGAAGATGATCTCACAGTCCAAAACTGCAGAACCAACAAGGAAATAATCCACCATGAGTGAGCTTTAGTAGTGTGAGGAGCAGGATTAGATTCTCAGCAACTTAAGGTAGTTATTTTTAATATTTTATTTACTCTCTGGATGAATCTATCACATTAAAGAATAGAATTAAAAGCAAAACATAACCAAAAATTGAGACGCTCAAAAAGAATCAAACAAAAGTTTTAAAGACTCTCTTATCTGAGGTTCTTTAGAAAGCAGAGCCGAAGGCGAGGATTAGGCTATTGATCTGTTATTCAAGAGAAGAAGCCTGTTGAGATTAAGGCAAGGAAGAAAGGGGAAGTGGGCCAAGAAAAGACACAAAGCAAGGTGATAGGGTATGTTAGAGTGCTGGCCACTATTTGATAAGCCATGGAGAAACAGCTGGTCATTTAGCAGGAATTTTGCCTAGCACCCAGGATGTCTCTGGAAAGTTTTCAGAAAGAAACACTACCTCTATTTGGAAGGAGAATTTATCTCCCCCCAGCTCCCTCTTTTTTTCCCGTTTCCTACTGCTCAAATCCACTCCATGGAGAGCTAACCCATAAGTGCAGTGTTGTCCATCCTTTGATGCCACTCAGTAAACTAGATCCTCTGTCCAGAAGTAGAGGAACAACTTGGTGCAGACATCCTAGCATGCAGAAGGTGAAGCATTGTGATCCCAGCCTCCAGCCAACTTGGGGAGCTCAGCAGAGATAGCAGAGTACCCGCACACTAGTGTGAGTTACTAGGAGCTGGAAGAACTTTGAGAATAGAGAGGCAGTTTGACTCTGAGGAGGTGAACAAGCTTAGATTCTGATATGAAATTAAAAATAGAGTCATCGAAATTAAATACTTCCCAGTAGATAGCTTGAATAGTATATGGATGCAGCTGGAGACGAACTTGTAGATTGGAAGAGATAATTTAAGAAGTTATACCTCTATGCTGTATATGTATATATAAATGGAATGCTTCACAAATTTGTGTCTCCCTTGTGCAGGGGACATGCTAATCCTCTCTGTATCATTCCAATCTTAGTTTATGTGCTGCCCTAAATAAGCATCTCTATGCTATGTTATGAATAAAGAAAAATAAAATGAGGCATGAAAGAGTGAAAAGATGAAACTTATATCCAATAGGAATTTCAGAAGGTGAGAGTAGACAGGAAGAGGTTACACTGATAAAGAAGATGAATCCTTAGATTCAGTTTCTATGTGATATTTTGGATGTCCAAGGATGGCTTTTGTATGCAGAGAAGGTGATTTTCATTTATTTGAGTCTTATTTTTTTACAACTTTGCCTAACTGCAATTATAAATTTAAAAGCCTAGTTTTTCTTAAACTCCTAAATTCATAAGTTTTATTACATAATTTCATATCCAGTAAATTTTATATAAAATAGAGACAATTTCAGGGAAACTTTCACATAAATGAACTGATTACTTAAGGGAATTTGATTTTTGAATAAAATTAAGTAAACTTGAATAGGACGGACTAATTACTTTTAAATGCTTCAAATAATATTTATATGTTTAATGTATTCAGTTTTCTTTAAGACTTGGAATCTCCAAACTCAACAAACTTATAACTCAATAAGCTAATCCTTCCCATATTGTTAAACAACTCTCGAATGCAAGTTCCTTTAACTACTCTACCACTGTTTATAAACCAACTCGCTTACATCATTCAACTTCAAATTAAGTGTTTAATTTGGAATCATAGGCCAATTTGTCATACATTTTAATAAGCAAATTCAATTATATTTTATAAGTATTTTAAATGCCAAACAGTGATTATCTTGATTGTAATACAAAATGATTAATGCCATTGGTTTGACCTACTTAATAATTTCATATTTCTGGGGTTAAGAGACACAACCCACTGAGCTTTACGGTGACTTTAAAATTTCTGAGCCAATAACTCAGGATGTTGGGCTTCCCAGGTGGCTTAGTAGCAAAGAATATGATTGTCACCTGGGGCAAGTTGGAGTTGCTTATTGAGCAGACACATTTATTTCAGGAATGATGCCAGACCTGCAGCTGCCTATGTCCAGAGTGCTCCTTCCTGTATCACACATTGACATACTGAATTCTCCTGTAATCTCGAAATTACAGGAGACTCCATGTCTATACCCTTCAGGCAAGGTTGATACCTCTTCTTCCAATTGCACAACCACATAATACTTTGAAACCTCTTTCCCTTTTGATGACTTGATCATCTGAATTTTTCAACCTTCAACCAGATTGCAACTGATTTTGTTCACTCATCTCATTTCTCTCTGGCTGAACACTATTTCATTTTTTTTCCTATGTCTTTGGGTCACAGGTTTTGGCAATCTATAGTCTTTGGCTTTACAACAGTTGCAAATGGCATAAATAAAAATAGAGGCACACAGACACACTGAAGCACAGAATATAACAATGAAGACAGAAAGACTATCTCGAAACAACCAGAGTTTTGTGCCAATAGTGCCCCTAAAAACATGGTGAACATGCCAAAACCCTGCAGGACTTTCTGTTAGCAGTGTGGTGAGCACCAGCCCCTCAGAGTGGCACAATACAAGAAGGGCAAGAAGTATACATATGTCCAGGGAAAGTGGCATTATGAGAGGAAGCAGAGTGGCTATGGTGAGCAGGGTAAGCCAACTTTCCAGGGAAAACTAAAATCACAAAGACTGTGCTGAAGTTGTAGATCAAAGGATTCTTGCTATTAAGAGATGCAAACATTTTGAACTGGGAGGATTTAAGGAGAGAAAAGATCAAGTGGTCCAGTTCTAAGCATCATCCTTTGCTCTTATAAAGATAATAAAGTCTTGAAGTAAAAAAAAAAAAAGAAAAATTACATCATCAAAGTGGAGTGATAGATAGCAGACTTCTAATTAACAACAGTTGAATAGTATCTTCGAAGCAAGAGAAAATAGTGAATCTACACTTTTATACTCAGTCAAGCTACCATTCAGGAATGGGAAAACAAAAGTCATTTTTAGAAAGGTGAAGTCTAAATTCATTAACAAACAGTGGAAAAAAACTGCTGAAGTACATGGATCCTTCTGTATTTGCTATCTGAAACTCAGGAATGAAAAAGATTTGCATGACATGGTGTACTTTTCAATCTCAATACCCCAAATCATCATCCAAATCTAGGAACCCAAAAATTCAGATGATGAAAACACCTTACACTAAAGAAAGGAACTAATTCACAAAGAAAGAAGTGAGTCTCAAGAAGGAATGAAGAGCTAGAAAAATGACAAAGCATATAGATAAATCTAAGTGAGCCTTCATTGTTTAAAAAAATTAAAAACTACATAAATAAAGTATGCACTGAACATACAAAGTAGGATAGGTGATGTGAATGAACAAGTTCAAGGTTTGGCAAAAAGCAGTCGATATTTGGGAATGTTTATTGTAGTAGACACTGCTGTCACTCAACCCATATTCTCTCTGTCCACTAAGTTCACTTATTGATGGGACAGATGTTGCTCCAGCACATGTGTCTCTCTTCTATGCCTGATGTCTTTCTCCTGCATCATAGAACTTTCTCTGCCTTAAGCAGGTGTAATCTCAACATGCAAGGCAATTAACACTTCTGGGAGTGACTTTCAATCAATGGAGGAGTCAGTAGATAAATGTTCCAACCTTCTTATCTCCTCACAGTAAAACTCTGAACCAAGCTTCATGTGGTTGTTCAGAGGATCTGAGCCCCTGGCATCCACAACAATAAACTGCTCATTAGCATTTCCTAGACCTGCTTTTCCCTTTCCCCTGCCTCACCTCCCCCTTGTTGCTGCTGCTGCTGCTGCTGCTAAGTCGCTTCAGTCGTCCGACTCTGTGTGACTCCATAGATGGCAGCCCACCAGGCTCCCCCGTCCCTGAGATTCTCTAGGCAAGAACACCTCTTACACTGTTGGTAGGAATGCAAATTAGTACAGCCACTATGGAGAACAGTGTGNATGGTCTAGTGGTTTTCCCTACTTTCTTCAATTTAAGTCTGAATTTGGTAATCAGGAGTTCATGTGAGCCACAGTCAGCTCCCGGTCTTGTTTTTGCTGACTGTATAGAGCTTCTCCATCTTTGGCTGCAAAGAATATAATCAATCTGATTTTGGTGTTGACCATCTAGAGATGTCCATGTGTAGAGTCTTCTCTTGTGTTGTTGGAAGAGGGTGTTTGCTATGACCAGATGACCATTATATCTACTTCTGTGGGCAGGAATCCTTTAGAAGAAATGGAGTAGTCATTATGGTCAACAAAAGAGTTCAAAATGAAGTACTTGGATGCAGTCTCAAAAATGACAGAATGATCTCTGTTCGTTTCCAAGGCAAACCATTCAATACCATGGTAATCCAAGCCTATGCCCCAATCAGTAATGCTGAAGAAGCTGAAGTTGAATGGTTCCATGAAGCCTTACAAGACCTTTTAGAACTCACACCCCCAAAAGATGTCCTTTTCATTATAGGGGACTGGAATGCAAAAGTAGGCAGTGAAGAAACACCTGAAGCAACAGGCAAATTTGGCCTTGGAGTACAAAATGAAGCAGGGCAAAGGCTGATAGAGTTTTGCCAAGAGAACGTCCTGGTCCACCCATCAAATCTCTACAAATACTAAAATAATCAATATCACACAGAGAACATTATCTGACTATAGTACCATTATGCTAGAAAGCAATAACAAAGATCACATAGAAATATATTTGGAAATTTAGAAACCTCACTGTTAAGCAGTTTTGGGGTCAAAGACAATATTGTAAAGGACATTAAAAAATATTTCAACTGAACAATAATGAAAATCTACACATCAAAACTCAGAGTACAGCCAAAGCTGTACCTTTAGAGAAATTTAGATCCTCATATCCTCAAGGAAGTCGACAATTTATGAGTTAATCACGCAACTCAAGAAGTCAGAAAGAACAGAGTTCAAAGTAATTAAATAGAGGATAATAAAGATATGATCAGCAATTATTTGTAGTAGATTGGATTATTAGTCTCAGTTTTTCATTCTCCTGTAATAGGATTATACTTCGACACCCACACTCACTCATCAGCCTGTGAAATTACCCTGTAAAAACCGACAGCCCTTTCTAGGTTGGCCCAGTCTGTCTGTGGAGTGTGTTTCTCTCTAAATCAATCCACCTCTCACCCATCACTTTGTTTCTCCCTGAATTCTTTGTGCGATGAGACATCGAGAACCCGGACTTCATTAAGTCCCGAGGCCAGGTGTGTACTCTTAATTAAAAGACCATTAGTTTGGGTTGGGTTCAAGTCAAGTCCCAACCTGAAGGACACTGTTTCAGGCTGAGGAGGACAAGACATGAACAGAACCTGAAACTTGGAGGCTAGATCCTGAATTATAGCCAAGCCCTGCTGATACAGCTGACTTACATATCCTTTAGAAAGAAATCTTGTTCAAATGCTGAGTTGTGGTTTGATATGCAAAAGAAGGATGAGTGCCAAAAATTGATGATTTCAAATCATGGTGCTGCAGAAGACTCTTGAGAGTCCCTTAGACAGCAAGGTGATCAAACCAGTCAGTCCTAAAGGAAATCAACCCTGAAGATTCTTTGGAAGGACTAAACTTCAGCTCCAATACTTTGGCCACCTGATGCAAAGAGCCGACTCACTGGAAAAGACAGTGATGCTGGGAAAGACTGGAGGCAAAAGGAGAAGAGGGTGGCAGAGGAAGAGATGGTTAGATAGCATCACCGACTCAATGGACACGAATTTGAGCAAACTCTGGGAGACAGTAGAAGATAGAGGAACCTGGCATGCTATACAGTCCATGGGGTCACAAAAAATCAGAGATGATTCAACGACTGGACAACAGTTGCAGCAAAAGCTAACTCATTCGTGAAACAGAAAATATAGCACAGAGGATTGCCAAACCTAAAATCTGATCTTCTGAAAAGACATCTATCAGAAGCCTTTGCCAGACGTGATGGATGATTGGGGCAGGAGTGGAAGGGAGGGAGGGAGGACCAGAGAGGAGGAAGGAAAGAGGAGCAGATGACCAGATGATGAATAGAATAGGAGACCAAGCTATGGATGCATCAGTGAGCTTTCAGATGAAAGCCGGCTGTGAATAATTTGATGCCAATGAATCTGGAGACTTAAAGTAGATAACGTCCTGGAAAAACAACTTACTGAAATCAAATGAAAGAAAAGAGAAAATCTGAGTAACTGTATACCTATCTTTATTTTTTTTATTTTTTGCTATTTTTAAATTAACAAATAATTCAGACTTCTGATAAAAATCCATGATAGAATAAATATACTTTTCCCTAGTCTCTACTCAGAGTACAACCAAGAACCCTGAACATTAAATATAAAACAAACCTAAGACGACTCTGAAAAGTAGAGAGGAGGCTGATCGGCTAGGGACCACAAAGCAGTGTTTCCTGGGTTTTCCTTTTTGCCTCATAAATCCCAGATTTGAAGCTGAATATTCCAGAAACCAAAAAGCTAAAATGTGTTAGTCAATCAGCTGTGTCTGACTATGTGCGGCCCCATGGACTCCAGCCTGCTGGCTCTCTATCCGTGGGATTTCCCAGGCAAGAATACTGGAGCGGGTTGCCACTTGTCCAGACAAAAGAAGTTCTGACAATGCCATACTTAACAATACTAATCAGGCCACTAGTAATACTAATACTAGTATAATATCTTAGTCTAAGAAATCTGTACTCAGGTTAAGGGTGGCATCAATATTTTTTTCTAAGAATGAGAGCTGCAGAAGGAAATGGCAATCCACTTCAGTATTCTTGCCTAGAAAATCCTATAAACAGAGGAGCCTGGTGGGCAAAAGTCCATGGGGTCGCAAAGAGTCGGACATGACTGAGCTGCACACAGACACACACAAATAAGACTGATAGCTGGGTTGCTTCACGTGGAGTATTGAAAGGTTCTATTTTTACACTTTCGCATTTGGCTAAACCTCATGGTATATAGGATCTTAGTTCCCTGATCAGGGGCCAAACCTGAGCCCTGGCAGTGTAAGTGCCAAGTCCTAATAACCACTGGATCACCAGGGAATTCCCTACACTTTTCCCAAAATAACATATTTATTCCTAGAAGGTCTTTTACATGGTTAACATCTTAAAATGACAAAAGTTAATCCATGTATATAGCCCAGGTAGTGGACAATACAGACAGTCTCTGACTTAACAATTTACAAAGGCACAAAAATGATATGCGTTGTATAGCAACCAAACTTAGAATTCTGAATTTTGACCTTTTCTTGGGCTAGACTTATGTGACATGATACTCTCCAGTGCTGCTGCTGCTCCCAGTCAGCCATGCTATCAGGAAAGTAAAATACACACACACACACAAACACACACACACATACATATATATACACACTTAACCATTCTGTTAAGGGTTGTTGTGAACATACAACCTTTTTTTTTTTTTTTTTACTTTCAGTACATTATTCAATAAGCTGTATGAGAGAGTCAATGCTTTATAATAAAGTAGGCTTTGTGTTAGATGATGTTGCCCAACTGTGTGTTAATGTAAGGATCCTAAGCACATTTAAGGTAGATTAGGCTAAGCGCTCATGTTTGGTAGGTTCGACATCTCCTGCATTGGCAAGTGGTTTCTTTACTGCAGAGCCACAAGGCAAACCACATATTTAATTGGTTTCCCTTGAAGGGGACTGGGCCAGGCTCTGAGGTTATAGGCACTTTCTTTTTATAATCACTCAGCTTCCTTGGCTGGTTCTGGGATGTACTCAGCGGCTACCATGTCTCAGATTTCACTCCATCTTCTTGGATTCCTTTTGGTAAAGTACATCTTTCATTTTTAACACACAGGGCTAGTGGGTAGCAAACGTTCTGGATCTTTATACATCAGAACACATGAGCGGCTGTCATGAGTGCACACGCTTTGGCTCTCTGGCTGCAGAGAGGATGATGGACCCGTGGTCCCCACTGCTGCTGTGAGATCCATCACAGAGTTCATGCTAAGCCTTCCCATAGGCTGCCTCCAGCCAATGATGAGCAGGGAGACCAGGGATTCCACTTGAGCTCAAGGACTTCCTGGAAGCCTTTTTGAATGCTTCTAAACTTTCTCTGCAGTCTAAGACCCTCCCGCCCTTCCTCCTTTCCTTCTCCCCTTTCCCTGGAGTCGGATTAGCCTTGTGGTCCTTGGTCTGAAGCCTCAGACACCCTCTTGGGTGCCTTTATCTCTTCAGGTGTTTGCTTCATACACTTCTTACACAACTCCGTCTTGGCGTGTTTCTTACAGGACTCGAACTTGCACAACATCTTAATTTCACCTCACATTTGATTTTTTTGCACCTAGAATCCTATTCCCAGTCATCTGCTCCCCAGTTTTTGATGGCTCCGTTGTCCTTTAGTATCCAGAACTGCTGATGAGATCTTTATTGTTTCTTTGCAAAAACATTTTGAAATTTTTTCATTCTTAAGATACAGAAACCTCAACTAGCAGATACGTAGGTGTGTGTATTTTTGAATTTTTGCCTGCATAATACTTGCTGGGCTCTTTCAATTTAATGATATATTCTGCTGTTATATTCTTAGTGATTTCCTTTCCCCTTGTCCCACTGTCAGTTTCTCTGTTCTGTTCTTCTGAGACTTCTGTTAGAACTTCTCGGGTTTANGGTGTGTGTATTTTTGAATTTTTGCCTGCATAATACTTGCTGGGCTCTTTCAATTTAATGATATATTCTGCTGTTATATTCTTAGTGATTTCCTTTCCCCTTGTCCCACTGTCAGTTTCTCTGTTCTGTTCTTCTGAGACTTCTGTTAGAACTTCTCGGGTTTACACTTATGAGAACTGTGTGTCTTGGCGAAAGAGCTGGGTTTTGTTTGTTTTCTGTAGTAGTTGGTTTGGGATTATGAGATGCCCAGGTCAGCTGGTAAGACTAGAACAGGATCTGCAGGGAGAGAGGCCCCGAGAGAACCCCGGGAAAGCGGACACCAAGCCAGGTGGGTGTGGCTTCGGGCTCTCACCAGGTCAGGCTGTGAGCTTGGAAACTCACCCTTTGTGGTCATGAGGGTATTTGGTTCAGTACAACCTATGTTTTCTAAATTTATGGAGACGAGAATATATACTTGAGTGATGGAAAATTCACTGTGTTGGAAAGCCTTCCTCCCACCCCTTTAAAGACCCAGTGAGCCCGAGCTCTGTGTGGGAGGAGATGGTCTGGAAAACATCAAAGGTGATGAGGTTTCAGCTGGCCTTTGAAGGTTCCATTGTAGAATCCAGGGATTAGCTTGACTTGTGGTCAAGAAAGTACACAGTAAAGTTTTGGAGAAGATTATATACCCCTGTGGAAGAAGCGGGGATCATCTCCTGCACGAGATGAGGCTAGGATGGAGGGCTGGGGAGTCAGACAGCNGGTTCCATTGTAGAATCCAGGGATTAGCTTGACTTGTGGTCAAGAAAGTACACAGTAAAGTTTTGGAGAAGATTATATACCCCTGTGGAAGAAGCGGGGATCATCTCCTGCACGAGATGAGGCTAGGATGGAGGGCTGGGGAGTCAGACAGCAGGGGCCTGACCCGAAGGCCCTGCAATCCATGTGGAATTTCTCCTGAAGAAATTCTCCAAAGGTTTTTTTGAACAGGGAAAACACTATGATCACTACGTTTGGGTTTTATTAAGATACTTCTGGTAGAAGGTAAATTTTGAGAGGGATATAGGAGCTTGTCCACATTAGGGCAAACCTGTATTTCTGTCTTCATGACTGGGACTGGGCAGCCAGATCAGGGCAGGGTGAGCAGTTAGTGATCTCTACTGGGAGCTGGGATACTGAGAATCAAGGAGGCAAGGGTAGAAATGCCCAAAGAAAACTAGGAGGGTACTGCTCTGCCCTTCTGCTCTAAGAGGGAAATAAGAGGTTGCTTGTGAGATGTGATGGGATCGGAGGGTGGGAAAGTGGAAAAATACTTAGGACCTGGCCAAGAAAACCATTTGGAGAGGACTACGAGGAGAGGTCACTAGGGGCAGGACAGGAAGAATGTGGTGGGGAAGCGAGCTCCCTCGCTCGATGGGTTGGCTCATGGTCTTAGTGGCTGCCCAGAAGGTGTGGAGAAAATCAGGGGTTCCTTTCTGACACTTCTCCTTTCCTCCTAGGACCCTGTGTTCACCTGGTTTTTCTTCTACTCCCCCTGACTACTTTGTCCCAGTCTTAGTTGACTAGGTGGGTCCACTCTTCCAGACCTCTAAATGTAGGGGTATCGCTGAGGCCCAGACTTGGAACCCCCTCTGTGTACTTCCACCCCTTGGATGATCTCCTCTGGCATCTTGGTTTTAAATGTCACTGGTAATCTGAGGACGCCCTACTGATACTGTCTATCAAACAGCCCACTTAATATCTCTACTTGGATATCCAACAGGCATCTCAAACAAGTAAAAGGAATGACTTTTGATTCCCCCTTCATCCTCTGCCAGCCTACTCCTCCCCATGATTCCTCATCTCATAAAATGACAATTCTTTTCATCTTGGAGTCATCCCTAAATCTGTCTCGTCATCTTTCCCTTCTGAGTCACATTCAACTCATCAGCAGATCCTGTCAGTTCTACCCATGCGTCTCTGTCCTGCCCCTGAGCGCTCTGTCACTCCCGGTGACAGCCGCCTCCTAATATAAGCCAATATAACACTCCTCCCCAGCATTCCTGCAACAACGCTCGACTCTCTTCTCCAGTGATCACGTTACTCTCCTACTCAAATTCTCCCTCTGGGAATGACTTCCCATCACAGTTAGAACAGAAACTCAATATGGCCCCCAAGGCTCCATCTGAGCTAGCCCTAATTCCATTTCCTACTTTCCTTCCTTTCTATCAACTCACCCAACCATCCCCATTTAGAATCCACCTGCCAGTGCAGGAGATGTAGGTTTGATCCCTGGGTTAAGAAGATCCCCTGGAGAAGGAAATGGGAGCCCACTTCAGTATTCTTGCCTGGAAAATCCCATGGATAGAGGAACCTGGTGGGCTAAAGTTCATGGGGTTGCAAAAAATTTGGCATGATTTAGTAACTAAACAACAAATATACCAACCACATTTCTCCCCTCAAGGTCTCTTCCTGGAATTAAAAAAAAAAAAATTTATTTCGGAACACTACCTGACACCATGCACAAAAATAAAATGGATTAAAGACCTGAACGTAAGACCAAACACTATAAAATTCTTAGAGGAAAACGTTGGAAAAACACTCTTTGACATATATCACAGCAAGACCTTATTTGACCCACCTCCTAGAGTAATGAAAATAAAAACAAGAATAAACAAATTCAATCTAATTAAAAGCTTCTGCACAACAAAGGAAACCATAAACGAGATGAAAAGACCCCTCAGAATGGGAGAAAATATTTGTAAATGAAGAAATTGACAAAGGATTAATCTCCAAAATATGCAAACAGCTTATGCAGCTCAATATCAAAACAACAAACAATCCAACCAAAAAATGGGTGGAAGACCTAAGTAGACATTTCTCCAAAGAAGACATACAGGGACAAAAGGTATATGAAAAGATGCTCAATATCACTAATTATTAGAGAAATGCAAATCAAAACTACAGTGAGGTATCACTTCACACTGGTCAGAATGGCCATCATCAAAAAAAAAAAAAAAAAAAAACAAGAAAACAAAAAACCTACAAGCAATAAATGCTGCAGGGGGGTGTGGAAAAAAGAGAACCCTCTTGCACTGTTGGTGGGAATGTACATTGATTCTTCTTGTAATGTTCTAATCCAAGATATTCTCCTGCCTCACTCTTCTACTCCATTCAGGTTAAAAGAGCCTTTCCCTGGCCACCCTTACTATTTTTTGTAGCCCTAATCACCATATGACCTTGTATTACTTGCTTACTTTTCACTATATTTTTATCCCTTCAGTGAAAATTATCTACCACCAGTAGAACATAAGCCCCAGGACGAATCTTGCTCCTCAACTGATGTAGCTTCAGCACCTAGAAAAGTATCTAGGTAATAGCAGGAACCTATTGCTTGGTCGCCAACTCATGTCTGACTCTTCTGCAAGCCCATGGACTTTAGCCTGGTACCACTGAGCCACTTGGGAAATCCAGTAGGTATTTAAATGAAAATTTATTCAAAGAATGGAAGGCAGCATAGTTGAGCCCAAACTGGCAACTGGCAACTGGCAGGGTGGAAAGAGCAAAGGTCAAGGGCACTGGGGAGTTGAGAGAGTTGGTGAGAGTATAGCTGGCACAGTTGGCCATGGATTCAAAGGCAGACACAAAGGGGCAGAGGTCGGGAGCCTGGTAAACTTGGCAATGGCTGATGGGGTGGTTGGTGATCAGTAAGTGTGGGCAGAGGGTGGGATGGAACAAAGGAGCTTAGTCAAAAAAGGAATATTGGAGTTGGAGTAATCTGGGGAAAGGAAAATGTGAATACATTGTATAATTATGATTTTTTTCAGAACAGGAGTGTTTGTTTTGTTTTGTTTTAGCGTTCTGTAAATAGTTGAGCACATACCAGACATTCAGTTCATTGGTGAATGAGGACACCCAATCTCCAGGCTCTCCAAGTGCACATTCTTATTCTGGCTCCTTGGGTTTTCCAAAGACTTCAAGGACATCACGTTCTCCTGCCGTGTTAACATCTCACAGTCAACAATTCCTTCTACTCATTGCCACACGGGCTCCTCCAACCTCAGAGGAATTTGGGACAATGCAAATCAGGCCACCTGAATTGCAAGTAGAAAAATTTGCCTGATATTGCCCAGAAAGTGGTGTCAGAATCAAGACTCAACCACCTCATGGGCACAATGGGTAGGTTCCACTGGTGTTTCCCTGATTCTCCTCAATTTCCGACACTATAGGACTCAGATACATGCTAGTTCTAAATGCCTCTGCAGAACCTTTTGAAATTGCCCCTCCAATTTCTGCTGCTGTGAGCTACTCACTCCAACTGCTGAATTGCTTCCTCCTTTACTGATGCTACAGTTTTGCATACACATCCAGATTCATCTTCTGGATATCTTCTCCTAGCCATGACACTCTGCTGACATGTAGATTTCTTGCACCCAACACAAGTCTTGGCACACAGGAAGCATGCAGTGAGAGCTTGCTGAATGAACAGTGGTCATCGCAGGGGCAGTGATTCAAGAGAACAGCTAAAAGCCAGGTCTTCTGCTCCATGGACCAGACTGCTTGCCTCCCCTCAGGCCAGTTCCACTTCTACCTCTGGAAACTGTTTCAACCCTCCCCTCCCGTCTTTCCACATTCTTTCCCTAGTGATGGGTAGGGAAAACAGACCCAGCATCTCAGGAAAGCAGGGTGGAGTCCTGTGCCAACAGGAAAGAAGAAACGTAGTCCTTGGGCTTTGTGCTGATAATGCAGCCTTGCAAAATCATTCCCCAAAACAGAGGGAAGGGTGTTTGTTTTGTCTTGCCTTTTTTGCATCTGTTTCACAGCGGGCAGAACTGAACAGACGGCAAGTCAGTCCATTTCAATGATTTCATAAGTGTTAACAGCTTCACAACTCAGAGGCAAAGGGTACATTTTTAAAGGACAGGGAAGGTCTTTGCAGGTGGCAGTGGGCCTCATATTCATAAAAGTCCTTGACTGCAGACTTTTAAGTTTAACTTCAAATAAGATCATCTATACTAAAATCCTAGGCACATCATAAAGGGATGGAAAGATGTTTGTGG
This sequence comes from Neotragus moschatus, assembly GCA_006410615.1. Taxonomy (NCBI): domain Eukaryota; kingdom Metazoa; phylum Chordata; class Mammalia; order Artiodactyla; family Bovidae; genus Neotragus; species Neotragus moschatus. The sequence continues at coordinate 1,264,364 of SJYA01002803.1, read as the reverse complement.
AACTTGAAATTAGTGGCCCAATAACAGACTATTTTCAGTATGCTATGACCTGATTGTGTTCTATGAATCCTGAAATTATCTTGGGCATAGTATATTTGCAAACTCCTGTGTTACATTCATTAATAGGTTAAGTGTAAAAAAATTTCAATGATTTCAATTTCACGCAGGAAAGACGGCAGGGAGTCATGTTAACAGATCAACAAATGACTTCAAAGAGCAGACAATTTATTTTTCATAAAATTTTGACTATATCCTCTTTATCTTTGTCTCTTTCTCCCTTCTACCAGCTCCTCTCTCCCCTCTTCCTCCAACTGAGATTCAAGCTGAAGTAGATGATGTTCAAGGAACTTCCTGGTCCTAGAAATCCACCAAGAGTGGTGCCAGGAGTCCTGCTCAGTGGCCCCTGCATAAACTACCCTTTTCCCAAGAAGAGCGACAGATAGACACAAGGCACAGTTCTGCAGCTGCTCTTCTCCTTCCAGCCTTCGGCCAGGTTTAAATTGTGGGGAATGGAAGAATCAACTTGCTAGGCCGGAACTGTGCCCAAGGCCACTAATAGAGGTGTTGCTATTCTGACCCCAGGGCAAAAACAGTTGTAAACAGAAGCTGGGGTCGAGAACTGGAAATAGGGGTAATTTTCCTCTTTGGAAATATTTGGACTATAGAGCAGACACCTTCTCTTCGGAAGCCCTCATAAGACATGTGTGAGCGTGCTATTGGTCACCACTGCTGGTGCGGAGGAGACATGGGGAGGGGTGTTGTCTTGGTGATAGCAACTTTTGGATAGCAGTGTCCTTGACAATGGCACCAGTATATCGGACATTATGGCATATCTAGTGACGCTGGCCCTTTCAGCGTAGATATAGGGCCCCTAATATCTCACATGGGCTTTGGTAGCTTATCAAGCAAGGGGAGGGGGTGGTACTCATGAATGAACTGCAGCAGGACACATCAGCCCAGAGAGTTAGATCTTGTTATTTTTTAAGCAAATATGGCAGACATTACTGATACCAAGATGACTGGAGCTGTTGACTGGCACCTCACAATTCCCAAAGTCACTGAGAAGGAATAAGAGGGGGCTGAAGGTCATTCAAAAGAGCTAGTGAGGGGCCCAGAGAAATGCCACGTTCTGCTGGTATTGCCATCTCTCTATGTTAATAACAAGGGCCATGGAGAGTGGTAAGGGAGCATCGCTTGCAAGGTGTAGAGCCCCATATTTCCAGGTAGAGAATTGTGTTCATGTGCACAGGAGTGAGAAGACTAGGGGAAGAGAGCCTGAATTTAGAGAGACAGTCAGTGAGGGACCAGGCAGAGAGGACAGAGTATCCCTGTCTCCTGAGTTGATGAGGTACAGAGGCAGCTGGAGGGGTGGAGGGTGGAGCGGGGGTGTGATCCGGCAGAATGATTTCCAAAGGTGCCCACTAGATGGCGGCGTCAGTCAGCACATGAGTCTGCAAAGGTTTCCTGGCGAATAGAGGGGGCTCAATGGAAAAATGTCATTTCACAGATGGGAAGGTAGAGGATGGGGAGGCGGGGCGATTTGCTCTGAGCATACCAGCGACTAGCCCTGTCCCATTCTCCTTGCCTCAGACTTGTAGGGACAATGCAATGACTCTAGGTTCTGCTTCTACTGTAGAAGTTTTTTTTTTTTTTTTTTAGAATCAAAACAAGAAGTGCCAGTCTGAGCAGAGCAACAAGAGGTCGTGAGTCTTAGAGAGCAGCTACACTGAGGTTCCCTTTGACTTGTGGGATAAAGTTCAAATCTACAGCATGACGTAAGACATTCCCTGTGTTGCAGGATTTCCTTCCTTTTACATCTCTACACTTAAACAGTACCATGCAGAGTTTAAGGAGCTTTGTGTCCAGAAACCTATGTATTAGTGATCTCTGAACTGCTTCTTTGGGAAGCAATCTCTGACCCATTTAGGAGATTTGATCACTGTTGGCTCTGTGCCACTGCCTTATCCCCTCTATACTGTTAAGGATGTAGGTTTGGAGGTGGTATTATGGCCGGGGTCCTGAGGATGGATGGGTATGTGGGCATTTCTAACAGTCCCCTGCTAGATGAGTAAGGACTCTCTTGGTTGTGATAGAAAGCCAATGAAATCTACCCAAAACACAAAGGAGATATCATTGACATCAAGAAGGGTGCAGGTGCAGCTGGGGGAAGATTGGAATTAAGGATTTCATGATCTCCCCCAGAAAATTCTCATGGCTCTGCTCTGCTGCTTTAAGTGTCAAATTCACTGTGCCCGGTGGAAGGCTGAGTCTCCATGCATCACTTGTCAATCTCAATACCAGAAAGGAAAAGGCTCTTCTCAACAAGGACTTAACAACAACAAAAAGTGATATTGCAGAAGAGAGGGGCATGTGATCAAAGCAGGGCCAATCATCCCTGTTGCCAAGGAACCAGGTGCCCTGATTGGTCTATTTTGGGTCATGTGTCCACCCATAGCCTCTGATTGACAACTTGCTGCTCAAACTGCCTAATTGCAGTAGAGGAGGAGAATTCTTCAAAAGAAAAGTGTTGTTACTAAACAAAATTGGTATTTGGTGGGGAGGAGGAAGGATACTGAGCCAGTGAGAACAGATCTCCACTCCTCAGCTCCTCAGGGACTCAGAGGACACATTTAGGAAAAGTAGACAGTAGTGCTTCTCTTAGCTAGGTCATGGACATGTAAACCTGAAACGGAGTCCTGAATTATGCACAAGGCTTGGGTTTGAGGTTTAAGTAGAGCTAGTAGCCTAGTTCAAGTCAAAAGTCATAGATCAGTGATCGATGTGCTTAGAAGAAGAGCAGAGCTTCAGACTACAAGGAAGAATTTAATGAAGTTACCCACACAATGGGCTTCCCTGGTGGCTCAGTGGAAAAGAATCTGCTTGCAATGCAGGAGACCTGGGTTCAATCCCTGGGCTGGGAAGATCCCCTGGAGGATGAAATGGCAACCCTCTCCAATATTCTTGCCTGGGAAATCCCATGGACAGAGGAGCCTGGCAGGCTACAGTCCATGAGGTCACAAAGAGTTGGACATGACTGAATGACTAAACAACCCACACGATAAAGATCCCAACACTTCCTGAGGGCCTCTTGTTCCAAGTCACAGAATTGGTGCACTGGGTCAGGAACCCCCAGGAGGCCCAGTTCTTCCCCAACTAGTAAGTGAGCCCCAATCAACATCTCAGCTAGCAGGGTAGATAACAAATCCTCCTTGGTGGTGAGTAGGGTTAGGAAGAAGCATGTTGATTAATGGAACTCCACCCTGCATTTACTCACTTTCATTTCTGTTGGCCCAGTGAGCTCAAGGTTAGGGTTTTCACTCACGGCTCTGGTCAACCAGGAATAAGACAACCTCCTTCAGTGGGGTAGAGCAGCAGTCATCAAGGGAAACCTCTGAGGCTATGCCCTAACATCGACCACTAATTTTTATAAACTCTTGGGACTAGAGAAATGAGTAGTTCTGTTGGCAGTGGCACCCCACTCCAGTACTTTTGCCTGGAAAATCCCATGGACGGAGGACCCTGGTAGGCTGCAGTCCATGGGGTCGCGAAGAGTCAGACACGACTGAGTGACTTCACTTTGACTTTCACTTTCATGCATTGGAGAAGGAAATGGCAGCCCACTCTAGTGTTCTCGCCTGGAGAATCCCAGGAATGGGGGAGCCTGGTGGGCTGCTGTCTATGGGGTCGCACAGGGTCGCACACGACTAAAGCAACTTAGCAGTAGCAGCAGTCAAAGCTGTTTTTTTTTTTTTTTTCCAGTAGTCATGTATAATGTGAGTTGAACCATAAAGAAACCTGAGCGCTGAAGAATTGATGCTTTGAACTGTGGTGTTAGAGAAGACTCTTGAGAGTCCCTTGGACTGCAAAGAGGTCAAACTAGTCCATCCTAAAAGAAATAAATCCTGAATATTCATTGAAAGAACTGAGGCTGAAGCTCCAATACTTTGCCCACCTGATGCAAAGAAATGACTCATTAGAAAAGACCCTGATGCTGGGAAGGATTGAGGGCAGGAGGAGAAGGGGACGACAGAGGATTAGGTGGTTGGATGGCATCACTGACTCAATGGACACGAGTTTGAGCAAGCTCCAGGAGTTGGTGATGGACAGGGAAGCCTGGTGTGCTGCAGTCCATGGGGTCACAAAAAGTCGGACACAACTGAGTGACTGAACTGATAGAAAAATCTAGAGCAGCAAAGTAGCACATGTACAATGGCCACAATATAGAAATGGTCCCAAATTGAAACCATATGAATCCCCATCCTTTATTAAATTCCCTCAGAGATATTTAAGTTCTAGTAACAAACTCTGCCTTTCTTTGTTGCCATGGAGAAAACAGAATCTCTCATCCCTGGGGGAAATTAAAAGTCTCAGAGAAATTAGAAGCAAGTCTCATTGTAATTTTCTAATTTATCTCAATCAACTAGAGACAGCCTCGCTGTGTTGATTCTGTTTACATCCCTGCATGCTCCACTCACCTTTCTCAGGTCCTTTTCTGCCCTGGGAGGTGGTCCCTGGAAACTGCACCATTGGAGGTCCCTTGCTTGCCGGCTTCTCGTTAGGTTTGGTCAATGAGCGCCATTGACAGACTGGAGGGGAAGAGAGATTGGAATATTTCTTCCAGCTTTCTCCCTGCATTGGGACACATTTCCGGCAGTGGCTGTTTACCTAAACAATTGTAGATTTCTATCTGGCAGCCCCTTCTCCCCAGTTCTCTCTCACGGGGCTAAGATAACATTTTTTCCTCTCCTTGCTTATTTAAGGGTATTACCAGGTTTCTTCTGCTGACAGCCTTGGGTGGCTCAACCTCCCTGTCCATCCTCTTGATTCTGTCCATACCTCAGATAGTCCCTTTAAGTACATCCTCTTCTTTGATCCATTGGTGTTGTGTCCTGGTGCTTGCTGTGATCTTGACTTCACACTTCAATACCTGGTACCAGGCAGCCTAGGTCCTTCTCTAGCAGCAGGATTCTGGGATGTCTTCCACCAATGTAAATGGAGTCCTTTCAGCACCTGCATTGTTGAATTAATTCCAACTTGAATCCTCATCTGTTCCCCTTTCCCAAAGTTCCAGAGGGTAATAAGACACAGGGATGTCATAGAACCAATCCTAGATCCATGCCATTCAGGTACAATAGCAGTCTCTAAACAAGAGTGATGTTTCCAGAACACAGTGCTTATTGCAGTCTCTAGACCCACATTGCTGTTGCCAGCTGTTGACACTAACACAGACGAAGTGCTACCTGGGGGAAATTAAGGTAGACAAGAAAGCAAGAAGAGAAGAGGAAATCTGAGTTTCAGCTTCACTGGATGCCAGAGCGCTCGTCAGTAATGCTGTTCACCAAACATGTATCCATCTTTCCCATTCCTGGTTCCTTGGGGTTGGTTAGGGTGTTATGACATGACTAGTTTAGCCAAGGAATCTTGAGTCGGAATGACTGGGAGAGATGTGTGTCTGTCTGTAGCCGAACGTTGACTGTCTGGTGTGAGACTCCCCAGGAGAGCTCTTTGCTTCCGGTGAGATGAGCTGTCCAGTTCAAAATTTTAGATGCTTCGCCAGTCTGGGTCCCTGAGTGACTATGATGACAACCACCAAGTTAAGCCATTATGAACACAATGTATGACAGAAAAATATATCTTTAAGCCACCAAAATGGAGAGATTGTGTGTTATTACAGTACAATCTAGCCTGGTGTGTGTGCTCAGCCACTCACTCATGTCCAGCGTTTTGCAACTCCAGGTACTGTGGCCCACCAGGGTCCTCTGTTCATGGAATTTTCCAGGCAAGAATACTGGAGTGAGCTGTCATTTCCTTCTCCAGGAGATCTTTCTGGCCCAGGGATCGGACCTGCATTTCTCGCGCCTTCTGCATTGGCAGGAAAGTTCCTAACCACTGTGACACCTGGGAAGCCCAAACAATCTAGCTTGTCCTGATTCAAAATTTTTTTTTAACATAGTAGTAGTCCAGTGAACTCAATGACCTTTGCCACTTCTTTCCAAACCTTGCAGAAACCCCACTTGAAGAGCTATAGAACCTGTCCCCTTTGCTTATGCTCCAAAAACCCAATGCAATGCATTGGGCTCTCAGGACCATACTCTTTCCTTAGCCTTTGGATCCCCCCAGCCATGGCTGACTTTACTACTCCAAAGGCAGCAGCCAATCTCTCTTTTCTATCAGTTTGCTGGCAACATCAGTTCCCCACTGGCGAAGCAGAAAATATCCTGAGAAGCATCTAAGAATGAGTATTTTGAGATGAAGGAGGTTGTGATGGCAGAAGCCATTCTACCCACAAAGATTAAAGGGCTTGTTTGGAATTGCATTTTCTCTGGCCCAGGCCATAGCCCTGCCCTCTCCAGGTGGAGTAAGATTGGTCAGCAGAGACTCATAACAGGTGCAGCCACTTCCACAATTTAATGTCTCAGAGAGAGTCTCCCCTGACCCTAGGATTTCCCTGAACCCCTGCATTTCTAACGCAGACCATGATCCGAGAACCAGTCATATACTAGAGACAATGTCAGCCACTCAATCGTGTCCAGCTCTTTGCCACCCCAGGGACTGTAGCCCAACAGAGTCCTCTGTCCATGGAATTCTCCAGGCAAGCATACTGGAGTGGGTTGCCATTTCCTTCTCCAGGGGATCTTCCCAACCCAGGGGTCAAACCTGGGTCTCCTGCATGGCAGGCAGATTCTTTACCATCTAAGCTGCCAGGGAAGACCACTAGAGACCAAAACCTTCTATTAGTAACAATATAGTGGTTGGTTCCCAGATTCTGTGAATGTACCCACTTTGTCTGCCATGACTGTCCAAGTGTTATGAGCAGAGAAGGAGGAGTTTCATAACACTAGATCGCATTTCCATGGGACTCTAGAGTGTCAGTGATTCCTCCGGTCCACAGTGTTCCTTAGAGAAGCACAAGGAACAGGAGCTGAACTGAGAAGCATGGCAATTATTCCTTGATTGCTAGCTGGACTAGGGCCTCCTCCTTTCGACACTTACTCTTTGCTAGGTAGGAGGGTCAAGGAGGATGGTAGCCAGCTTCCAATATGACCTGCAATGATTCCCATCTAGTGATAACCAGACTCAAACACCCCATGCCTAGTGATCCCCACACTCTTGTGCCGTCTCCTTCCACCTTGTATCAGGATTGCTCTGTGTGATTAACGGCATGCAGCCATAGCCACCTCTAGTTATAAAAGACATTGAAGCGTTGTTTTGGGTTCTCTCCCCCTTTTGGATCGCTTACTCTAGAAGAAGCCAGTTGCCAAGTATTTTGAACCTGGAGGGAGCCCTACAGAGAGAGAGGCCCCTGTGGTCCTCTTTCCAACAGCCTGGGAGGAACCAAGGCCTGCCAGCACCCACGTGAGTGAGCTTGGTAGCAGATTCTCCAGCATCAGATGCCTGGTGCCCTGGTCAGCAGCTGACTGTCCCCTCGTGGGCTGGAACTACCAAACTAAGCCACTCCCAAATTCCTGGTCCTTAGAAACTATACAACATGCTGTTTGTCCTTTTAATCTAACTTCTGCAGTATTTTGGTACATAGCAATCAATAACTAATAAAAAGCCAATGGCTCTCTGAACCCTGGGACCTTGCCAAGCCTCTGGTGGCCTGCATCGTACCAGAATTTGAAGCAACATTCAGCCTCTTGGTTCTGCCTTCTGGAATTGAGCAACGTGACCTTGGGCACCAGTAGACATGACCAACCCATCAACTCTGTCTATCCATTTGGAAGCAGAGGGGCAAGAGAATAGGAAAGGAATGGTTATACATCCTGTGATGGAGAAAGGAGGCTGTTTGAGGTTTCTTTTATTCATACCTATGCAAATGCTTCTTTTTATTGTCTGTGTAATGTCTTGCTGTTGGCTGAGCTGGGCTTTTCTCATTGTTCAGATTGCGCCTCCACTTCCTCTCTCCCAAACATACCTGACTAAGCACATAGATACCAGATGACAGATTTTGCTTTGGAAATTGGGGGAGCAGTTTTGGCAGGAAAGGAAAGTCTAAGGAGCAAGTGTAAACAAAGGTAGCACGAGGTCTGAGCCCCGCAGTCACAGTGAGAGAGGTTGGACCTGCTTTTTGGGAGAGACTGTGATACACGAGTGAAGCTCTGGGCCCATGAGAACCACCTTCGACTGGGAGAGGAAGCTTTTCTCCCTCTTGGTGCTGTTTACCCAGGAACTCATGTATCTACAGGTGGGGAANTGCTTTGAACTGTGGTGTTAGAGAAGACTCTTGAGAGTCCCTTGGACTGCAAAGAGGTCAAACTAGTCCATCCTAAAAGAAATAAATCCTGAATATTCATTGAAAGAACTGAGGCTGAAGCTCCAATACTTTGCCCACCTGATGCAAAGAAATGACTCATTAGAAAAGACCCTGATGCTGGGAAGGATTGAGGGCAGGAGGAGAAGGGGACGACAGAGGATTAGGTGGTTGGATGGCATCACTGACTCAATGGACACGAGTTTGAGCAAGCTCCAGGAGTTGGTGATGGACAGGGAAGCCTGGTGTGCTGCAGTCCATGGGGTCACAAAAAGTCGGACACAACTGAGTGACTGAACTGATAGAAAAATCTAGAGCAGCAAAGTAGCACATGTACAATGGCCACAATATAGAAATGGTCCCAAATTGAAACCATATGAATCCCCATCCTTTATTAAATTCCCTCAGAGATATTTAAGTTCTAGTAACAAACTCTGCCTTTCTTTGTTGCCATGGAGAAAACAGAATCTCTCATCCCTGGGGGAAATTAAAAGTCTCAGAGAAATTAGAAGCAAGTCTCATTGTAATTTTCTAATTTATCTCAATCAACTAGAGACAGCCTCGCTGTGTTGATTCTGTTTACATCCCTGCATGCTCCACTCACCTTTCTCAGGTCCTTTTCTGCCCTGGGAGGTGGTCCCTGGAAACTGCACCATTGGAGGTCCCTTGCTTGCCGGCTTCTCGTTAGGTTTGGTCAATGAGCGCCATTGACAGACTGGAGGGGAAGAGAGATTGGAATATTTCTTCCAGCTTTCTCCCTGCATTGGGACACATTTCCGGCAGTGGCTGTTTACCTAAACAATTGTAGATTTCTATCTGGCAGCCCCTTCTCCCCAGTTCTCTCTCACGGGGCTAAGATAACATTTTTTCCTCTCCTTGCTTATTTAAGGGTATTACCAGGTTTCTTCTGCTGACAGCCTTGGGTGGCTCAACCTCCCTGTCCATCCTCTTGATTCTGTCCATACCTCAGATAGTCCCTTTAAGTACATCCTCTTCTTTGATCCATTGGTGTTGTGTCCTGGTGCTTGCTGTGATCTTGACTTCACACTTCAATACCTGGTACCAGGCAGCCTAGGTCCTTCTCTAGCAGCAGGATTCTGGGATGTCTTCCACCAATGTAAATGGAGTCCTTTCAGCACCTGCATTGTTGAATTAATTCCAACTTGAATCCTCATCTGTTCCCCTTTCCCAAAGTTCCAGAGGGTAATAAGACACAGGGATGTCATAGAACCAATCCTAGATCCATGCCATTCAGGTACAATAGCAGTCTCTAAACAAGAGTGATGTTTCCAGAACACAGTGCTTATTGCAGTCTCTAGACCCACATTGCTGTTGCCAGCTGTTGACACTAACACAGACGAAGTGCTACCTGGGGGAAATTAAGGTAGACAAGAAAGCAAGAAGAGAAGAGGAAATCTGAGTTTCAGCTTCACTGGATGCCAGAGCGCTCGTCAGTAATGCTGTTCACCAAACATGTATCCATCTTTCCCATTCCTGGTTCCTTGGGGTTGGTTAGGGTGTTATGACATGACTAGTTTAGCCAAGGAATCTTGAGTCGGAATGACTGGGAGAGATGTGTGTCTGTCTGTAGCCGAACGTTGACTGTCTGGTGTGAGACTCCCCAGGAGAGCTCTTTGCTTCCGGTGAGATGAGCTGTCCAGTTCAAAATTTTAGATGCTTCGCCAGTCTGGGTCCCTGAGTGACTATGATGACAACCACCAAGTTAAGCCATTATGAACACAATGTATGACAGAAAAATATATCTTTAAGCCACCAAAATGGAGAGATTGTGTGTTATTACAGTACAATCTAGCCTGGTGTGTGTGCTCAGCCACTCACTCATGTCCAGCGTTTTGCAACTCCAGGTACTGTGGCCCACCAGGGTCCTCTGTTCATGGAATTTTCCAGGCAAGAATACTGGAGTGAGCTGTCATTTCCTTCTCCAGGAGATCTTTCTGGCCCAGGGATCGGACCTGCATTTCTCGCGCCTTCTGCATTGGCAGGAAAGTTCCTAACCACTGTGACACCTGGGAAGCCCAAACAATCTAGCTTGTCCTGATTCAAAATTTTTTTTTAACATAGTAGTAGTCCAGTGAACTCAATGACCTTTGCCACTTCTTTCCAAACCTTGCAGAAACCCCACTTGAAGAGCTATAGAACCTGTCCCCTTTGCTTATGCTCCAAAAACCCAATGCAATGCATTGGGCTCTCAGGACCATACTCTTTCCTTAGCCTTTGGATCCCCCCAGCCATGGCTGACTTTACTACTCCAAAGGCAGCAGCCAATCTCTCTTTTCTATCAGTTTGCTGGCAACATCAGTTCCCCACTGGCGAAGCAGAAAATATCCTGAGAAGCATCTAAGAATGAGTATTTTGAGATGAAGGAGGTTGTGATGGCAGAAGCCATTCTACCCACAAAGATTAAAGGGCTTGTTTGGAATTGCATTTTCTCTGGCCCAGGCCATAGCCCTGCCCTCTCCAGGTGGAGTAAGATTGGTCAGCAGAGACTCATAACAGGTGCAGCCACTTCCACAATTTAATGTCTCAGAGAGAGTCTCCCCTGACCCTAGGATTTCCCTGAACCCCTGCATTTCTAACGCAGACCATGATCCGAGAACCAGTCATATACTAGAGACAATGTCAGCCACTCAATCGTGTCCAGCTCTTTGCCACCCCAGGGACTGTAGCCCAACAGAGTCCTCTGTCCATGGAATTCTCCAGGCAAGCATACTGGAGTGGGTTGCCATTTCCTTCTCCAGGGGATCTTCCCAACCCAGGGGTCAAACCTGGGTCTCCTGCATGGCAGGCAGATTCTTTACCATCTAAGCTGCCAGGGAAGACCACTAGAGACCAAAACCTTCTATTAGTAACAATATAGTGGTTGGTTCCCAGATTCTGTGAATGTACCCACTTTGTCTGCCATGACTGTCCAAGTGTTATGAGCAGAGAAGGAGGAGTTTCATAACACTAGATCGCATTTCCATGGGACTCTAGAGTGTCAGTGATTCCTCCGGTCCACAGTGTTCCTTAGAGAAGCACAAGGAACAGGAGCTGAACTGAGAAGCATGGCAATTATTCCTTGATTGCTAGCTGGACTAGGGCCTCCTCCTTTCGACACTTACTCTTTGCTAGGTAGGAGGGTCAAGGAGGATGGTAGCCAGCTTCCAATATGACCTGCAATGATTCCCATCTAGTGATAACCAGACTCAAACACCCCATGCCTAGTGATCCCCACACTCTTGTGCCGTCTCCTTCCACCTTGTATCAGGATTGCTCTGTGTGATTAACGGCATGCAGCCATAGCCACCTCTAGTTATAAAAGACATTGAAGCGTTGTTTTGGGTTCTCTCCCCCTTTTGGATCGCTTACTCTAGAAGAAGCCAGTTGCCAAGTATTTTGAACCTGGAGGGAGCCCTACAGAGAGAGAGGCCCCTGTGGTCCTCTTTCCAACAGCCTGGGAGGAACCAAGGCCTGCCAGCACCCACGTGAGTGAGCTTGGTAGCAGATTCTCCAGCATCAGATGCCTGGTGCCCTGGTCAGCAGCTGACTGTCCCCTCGTGGGCTGGAACTACCAAACTAAGCCACTCCCAAATTCCTGGTCCTTAGAAACTATACAACATGCTGTTTGTCCTTTTAATCTAACTTCTGCAGTATTTTGGTACATAGCAATCAATAACTAATAAAAAGCCAATGGCTCTCTGAACCCTGGGACCTTGCCAAGCCTCTGGTGGCCTGCATCGTACCAGAATTTGAAGCAACATTCAGCCTCTTGGTTCTGCCTTCTGGAATTGAGCAACGTGACCTTGGGCACCAGTAGACATGACCAACCCATCAACTCTGTCTATCCATTTGGAAGCAGAGGGGCAAGAGAATAGGAAAGGAATGGTTATACATCCTGTGATGGAGAAAGGAGGCTGTTTGAGGTTTCTTTTATTCATACCTATGCAAATGCTTCTTTTTATTGTCTGTGTAATGTCTTGCTGTTGGCTGAGCTGGGCTTTTCTCATTGTTCAGATTGCGCCTCCACTTCCTCTCTCCCAAACATACCTGACTAAGCACATAGATACCAGATGACAGATTTTGCTTTGGAAATTGGGGGAGCAGTTTTGGCAGGAAAGGAAAGTCTAAGGAGCAAGTGTAAACAAAGGTAGCACGAGGTCTGAGCCCCGCAGTCACAGTGAGAGAGGTTGGACCTGCTTTTTGGGAGAGACTGTGATACACGAGTGAAGCTCTGGGCCCATGAGAACCACCTTCGACTGGGAGAGGAAGCTTTTCTCCCTCTTGGTGCTGTTTACCCAGGAACTCATGTATCTACAGGTGGGGAAAAGCCAGGATGCATGCCCCTAGCAGTGGTGGGTCACTGTCCCTTCGCAGACAGAGACAGGGTCAAGTAGAGTAAACCATCCCAGGTCTAGAACTGACATCCACCTGCCGCTAGGTGTCTAAAACTCCCACTCTGACACTAGCAGCTGAATGGAAAGGAAGCACAGGGCAAGGATGAGGGGTTGCCCAGCGCCCCAAGCCTTCCTTAAAAGTGCCACCCACCCAGCACCTCAGTGTGTCCACCAGCTGCAAAGTCCCTTGAACCTCAACATTTAAGGGTCTTTTGGCTGTTTCATTATGTGGGTAGGATTGATTGAATCATTGGTCATTGGTGATTGGAACACAATCTCCTGCCCTTCTTCTTTCCCTGGAGGTTGAGGGGTGGGGCTGAAGCCTTCAACTTTCTCATCACGTGGTTGGTTTTTGTGACAACTAGTCCCATCCTGAAGCTATCTAGTGACCTCTCCTCCAGCCCAGGAGTCAGTTCACTAGCACACAAAAGGTAGGAAATTCCAAGGGTTTTGGGAGCTCTGGGCCAGGAACCTGGGACAAAAGTCAAATATTTATTATGTTACAGCGAGAGAATTTAGAATAAAGTGACAGAGTTGGGGTGAGTTTTGCTAGGAGTACCCAGAGGTCATAGTGCTGAAACTCTAGCCCCCTGCCCCCCGGCTCTCCAAAATGGGCTGCTCCAGGTTGCAGGCACATCCCACAGGTGAGCTCTCTCATCACATAGAAGAGGGAGGGAGCCAGAGACAGGACATGTTTTCCCAAAGGAGTCACTTCAGGCAGAACTGAACTCTCAAAAGTGCCTCCCACTACCTGCTCAGGGGTGACTTCAAGCAATGTCCCAGGTGAAGTTTCCTATGCACTAGGCTAAACCTAAGGTATGGAAAAAATAAAGACTATTCCCTTCAATGCTCAGTATTTTTCACTAGGATCCTAGGGACGGGGGAGCCTGATGGGCTGCCGTCTATGGGGTCGCAAAGAGTCAGACACGACCGAAGCAACTTAGCAGCAGCAGCAGGAGTCTTGAAGCATGAGAACAAAAATGAGAATGTGAAATGTATGAAGCAAATGATCCTTGGCTCCAGGAAAAATCAGACTAAGCATATTTTGATTTCAGTATTATAAAGGCAATTAAGTTACCTTTATATTGCCTTTATAATACTGGAAATACCCCTACAGGAAAACTATAATTTTCCTTTTAAGAGGTGGTTTTATTTTTTTGTCCTTATTCAGTTTTAAAGATCTTGAGTTGAAAGCCCTTTTACTGATACCAAAACCCACTGATGGTTTCTTGGCACATTTGACTGGATAAAATCGATTGCACTGCATTTCCCATGCAGCCATACTATACATCGAGGGAACCAAGTCCGTGTTGGCTGTACGAGGCTACAGGCAGGAGTTGGCCTCATCCTTCTCTAGGAGTTGGACTTCATAAGATAAGGAGATTTCCCTGGTAGTCCAGTGGTTAAGAATCTGCCTTGCAATGCAAAGAACATGGGTTCAGTCCCTGGTCAGGGAACTAAGATCTCCCATGCCATGGAGCAGCTAAGCCCACATGCCACAGCTTCCGAGACCATGCTCTAGAGTCACAACCGGCAAGTCCGTGCGCCACAACAGAAGATGCCATGTGTCCCAACTAAGACCCAATGCAGCCAATCCAGTAAATATAAAAAAAATAAAGATAAGGTGGGGTGCACTGAAGCGAAAGAAATGAAGTTATGTCACTTATTTTAGCAATTTTCTGCAAAGCAAAATATACTGGAAGCAAACAAAACAGTTTTTAAAGATGTGCCTTATGCTGTTTCAATGCACACCAGCTTCTCCAAAACTACAATGCACCAATAAATGAGTTACTTTTTAATTTCCACACCTGGGGAATTGCACAAGGCGATGGTAATATACCTAGTCTCAAGTATGGCAGTTGGTAATGGCAGTGTTCATATGCTTGCGAACAGTTGAGATAAAAGTCAAAAGTACTTCAATCTTGTACTTTTTTTGTATCTGCAAAATTCTGTCTGTGATTCTTTTACTTACTAAAAGTCTGTAGTTTTTAATATGTGATTTGTAAAACTTCTGGATTCTTGTTTGAGGATTTTAAAAAAACATCTATATTTTTGCCCTTCAAATCTTGCTTTGTTTATAAGGAGGTAGTCAGGACACTGAAATATCAATGTTTCAAAAAATTAAAGAGAGAACAAGGCCATAAAAATTTCTTTTAAGTCAGGCAATGAAATGCCTGGTACATTTGGGTCACACGCATCTGATTCTACATCAGACAATGGCTTATTAAATGCTGTCTGTCCAAATATTTTGCATATTCAAGAATATTCAGTCAGCTATTTGACTGCTGAATGTTTACCTATTGGGATTTAGCTTCCTCGTTTGTCAACTGAGAGTCTAAGATAAGACTACTAAGGCCAGTTTTAAAAAACACTTTAAAGATTAGAGCTTCCAGCTTCTCGGTCAACGATTTAATAGTATCATCTCTATTAGCCAGGGTCAGGTTCTCAAATTTGGCCTCAGATTGCAAATCACTTGGGAAGTTTTAAAGCATCTGAAAGCCCAGACATCATCCAAAATAAACAACTTGCTCTGGAATCTTTCAGTTCCTCCACAGACAGATGCTGAGACAAAGACACTGGAATTGCCTACTTCTTGTAACTAACCCCCTATGTTTATAGCTCAGCTACTTCTGCATATTTAAATGTGATGCTCTCGGATAGAAATAAGCATTATCTTCCATCACAGAGAACGTTTCAGTGCTCAGATATCTGAACTAAACACCTTTAATTGTCTATAATACTCAAAGGGGTTCTTGAACTTTAGACTTTATATAAAGACAAGAGAATGGCTTTATAAATTGCAAATATTTCATAATATGCACAGTCACTCAATCATGTTTGGAACAAGTAGGCGTGAATAAATTTAAAGTGGCTGGTAGGCTGCAATATTAACCTTAGTTTACAAACATAATTTCAAGCTACAGATGCATGGCGTGAACTTAGTATGGCTGGTCGTTTGCTCTAGGAAATCGATTAATCCCATACAAGCCCTCCCCTTTCTCAGCTGGGTGGGTTTATTGGCTAATCCTCCTCTGAGCCCATGCTGCTCCAGATCTTCTACAGGTCTATGTTAAACCCTTTGTTATAGTGCACAAGCCAGGCAGGAGGTGAGCTTTGCACATATAAGTGATTATTTACACACACCCACACATATAAAGCAGATCACTGCTCAGCTTGCATCCGCTGTGTTTTCATAGTCCTAGTTATTGGCAATTTGCTAACGCAACCCCGTGATTTAGAACATAATTTACTTCCCTTTAATGTACTTTATGAAATGAGTGACAGCCACGAGTGATGGTATTTCTGAACCGTGGCTCTCATTTGGGAGCAAAAAGACCACTTTTTGACTAACGACTGTCTAAAAGCCTTCCGTGCTGGGCTGAACATTAGTGGACATTTACTGGCTGAAGACTGACCTTTGAAAGGGTCATTCAGGGGCCACTGTGACGGGTACCAGCACAGCCCATGTGAACAACCTACAGCATACATGGTGGGCTTCGGGGGTGTCACTTGTTTCCTCAGAACCAATGGGAAAGTAAACACCAGCGGTCAAGCTAGAATCCTAATTGCTGGTAGTGGNACCTAGATGTCCATCAGCAGATGAATGGATAAGAAAGCTGTGGTACATATACACAATGGAGTATTACTCAGCCATTAAAAAGAATACATTTGAATCAGTTCTAATGAGGTGCATGAAACTGGAGCTGATTATACAGAGTGAAGTAAGCCAGAAAGAAAAACACCAATACAGTATACTAACGCATATATATGGAATTTAGAAAGACAGTAACGATAACCCTGTATGCGGGACAGCAAAAGAGACACAGATGTATAGAACAGACTTTCGGACTCTGTGGGAGAGGGAGAGGGTGGGATGATTTGGGAGAATGGCATTTAAACATGTTTAATATCATATAAGAAACGAATCGCCAGTCCAGGTTCGATGCAGGATACAGGATGCTTGGGGCTGGTGCAGTAGGATGACCCAGAGGGATGGTATGGGGAGGGAGGTGGGAGGGGGGCTCAGGATGAGGAACACGTGTACACCCGTGGCGGATTCATGTTGATGTATGGAAAAACCAATACAATATTGTAAAGTAAAAAAAAAAAAAAAAAGTGAAAAAAAAAAAAAGAATCCGCCTGCTAATGCAGGGGACATGGGTTCAGTCCCTGGTATGGGGAGATCCCACAAGCCTAGGGACAACTAAGCCCGAACATGTGCTACAACTATTGAGCCCACGCTCTAGAGCATCCTGTGCTTCGCAACAAGAGAAACTGTTGCAATGAGAAGCCTGCACATGGCAACAAAAGGTAGCTCCCAGTCACCGTGATTAGAGAAAACCCCCACACAAGGAAGAGCCAGCAGAGCCCAAAATAAATTAACCCCCGCCCCTCCACCACCACAAAAACAGAAGTCATGGGAGCCCGATTATCCAGGTGGGGAGACTGGAGGACCTGCAGGACCCCAAGCGTGCAGAACCGAGGGCACTCTCAGCAGCCTCCCTGTGCTCCTCCCTCCTTTGTCCCTTTCCTCTCCACAATGCCACCTGAAGTGCCAGCTTCTATTAGAAGTCTCCTAGATGCACTGGAGAAGGAAATGGCGACCCACTCCAGTGTTCTTGCCTGCAGAATCCCAGGGATGGAGGAGCCTGGTGGGCTGCTGTCTATGGGGTCACACAGAGTTGGACATGACTGAAGCAGCTTAGCAGCAGCAGCCACACACAGAAGGCAGAGGGGGCACTTTTCAGTACCTGTACAGCAGGAAACCAAGGGACTGATGGACGTCTCTGGTGCCTTTGGATGTAACTTGATGCGCTGGTAGCCAATTACTTACGAATGATGTTTACCTGTAAAGCACTGGACACTTTCCAGTGGACAGTCCAGAGTTTTCCTTGTTCAGATCAGTTGCTTCTCCTCTGCTCCTTCCTCACTCCACCATTAAACCCTACATCAGTTTATGCAGAAGGGGAGATGGAGCTCACAGAACAGGCCTAGAAGAACCACATTCTCCTCCTCAAAACGTGAAATTCTTCATGTCCCAGGTGCACTGTATTCATGGACCGGAATGGGAGGGACGAGGGAAGTAGAGAGAATCCATCATCACTTGGAAACCCCAGCCCCAGTGCCCTGAGGCCTCCCCGGATCTTCTGCCTGAACTCCCACCTCACCTCCACCCAGAAGAAATGGACCTGGTTACAGACTGAGTTTTACTTCTTTTCAGGTGGGGCAGCCAGAGTGCTCTCTGGGATTTGTACCTAGAGGATTAATTACTCACTTTGTCAACAGTGATGACAACAATATGCAGAATCACTATTAATGTCATAGGATGGAGGCTCAAGAAGCGGATGCCTTTTGTATGAAAAGATCAGTAGAATTAAAATATTTTGAGAACTTCCATGTCCTTCTTCCATGCAGCCGCCTCAATCTCCCGCAGCTCTCCCCAACTGTCTGTGACCTCCCTTTGGCGAAACAATGCATTTAAAGTTAGGCATAAATTTGCCAGTTCTTCAGTCCACAAGAAAAAGAAGCCCCCTCTAGCCACCCCCCGCTCCAATTTTGTGGGCATGGGGAGAGGCAGTAGTACTGTCTGGACACTAGAAGAAAAGTTCCCCTGAAGGATGCAGCAGCAGACATCCACACAGCAGCTCCCTGCAAAGGGACTATACACGGTACAGATGCTAAAGACTCACCTTAAATACCTAGAAGAATCCTTATACCTTTCTGGGACTGGTTAATGGGCACTTTTCAGGGGAATTCATCGTAATTGCATCCCTCCTACCATCTTGTTGCAGCTTCTTTGTCTTTGGACATGGGATATCTTTTTCTGGTGGGTTCCAGTTTGTCCTGTNACCTTAAATACCTAGAAGAATCCTTATACCTTTCTGGGACTGGTTAATGGGCACTTTTCAGGGGAATTCATCGTAATTGCATCCCTCCTACCATCTTGTTGCAGCTTCTTTGTCTTTGGACATGGGATATCTTTTTCTGGTGGGTTCCAGTTTGTCCTGTCAATGGGTGTTCAACACCTAGTCACAATGTTGGTCTTCAGGGGGATTCATATCAGAAAACTCTTGAAGCATTCTGACTAGTCTGATTAGCCTTAGTCAGTTGGGATTTTCAGATATGGTAGTCTTATTTTATCAATGAAAACTGGGCAAGACCATTCTACTTTCAAACCAGAGTCACACAACAACTAAAGCGGCAAGATCAGACAATGGAATCAGTGGTCTGAGCTGAGTCTAAGACTTCAGGATACCCCGAGTTGAAGTGCCCAGTGTCTTAGGTTGGATTATGTCCAGGAAATAAGATCCTACACCCCGAGGGGCAACTGAGTCCATGTACAACTGCTGAAGCTTGTGTTCCGCAACCAGAGAAGTCACTGTGTTGAGAAGCCTGCGCACAGCAACTAGAGAGTAGCCCACACTCAGCAACAGAGGCCCAGAGTAGCCAAAAACTAAAGAGATGAGGGTCAGTTATTGGGGAGGTGAGCCCAGGAAAGCACTGGCAAGGGAGGGGAGCAGTGAGACAAAGAAGGGAAGGCAGTCAGGGAATGACGGCCGATGCTACTGAGCTCAGCGCCACTCCAGGGCGTGCAGAGAGCCCAGGCATCTCAGGCAGCCTGGGGGTTCATCCGTCAGCTCCTGTTTGTCAGTCACTGGCTGAGGGCTGCTCCCTTTGGTGCTGAACTCCTGCCCCTTCAAGCTGCCATCTGCCAGANAAGGCAGTCAGGGAATGACGGCCGATGCTACTGAGCTCAGCGCCACTCCAGGGCGTGCAGAGAGCCCAGGCATCTCAGGCAGCCTGGGGGTTCATCCGTCAGCTCCTGTTTGTCAGTCACTGGCTGAGGGCTGCTCCCTTTGGTGCTGAACTCCTGCCCCTTCAAGCTGCCATCTGCCAGATGTCAACAGCCAGAGAAAGCCCTCAGATGAAGAATCATAGGTGCAGATGAAGTCAAACTTGAGTCCACTGTAGTGTGAAAGCCAGGCGACGTGGGCAGGCCACCAACACCATCTGACCTAAATGGGTTCTCACATATGCCAGGCTCTGTAGCATCTGTTTAGAGGGCACTGNTGCCAGATGTCAACAGCCAGAGAAAGCCCTCAGATGAAGAATCATAGGTGCAGATGAAGTCAAACTTGAGTCCACTGTAGTGTGAAAGCCAGGCGACGTGGGCAGGCCACCAACACCATCTGACCTAAATGGGTTCTCACATATGCCAGGCTCTGTAGCATCTGTTTAGAGGGCACTGCCATGTGTATTTAAGAACCAGGCTGCAGACACTTGGAACCCCTAGCCAGGTGACATCTTGAGACTCAGAGCCTGTGGAAATGGGCTTAGCTAAGGGGCCTTTGGGGGTGTCTTGTCACCCAGGCACATGGCCTGCTATAAATGTGGGGGTTGAACATCTCTGTGTCTCCTCTGGAGCTGATTCTCACAGTAGACCTCTGTCAAGGGTTGGCGAGTTTTCTGTAAAGCTCTAAACATATTAGGATTTAAGGGCCATCTGTTCTATTTGAACGATTCATTCTTCCAATTGTAGAAAGCCTCTGCAGTCATAGCCAATTATATAAAGAGTCCTGGGATCACCAGGATGAGTGTGTACCAGCCGCCTTGGGAGCAGACCCTCCAGCCCCAGTGAAACCTTCAGAGCTGCCGGTGAGCCAGAACCACCCAGCCTAGCTGCCTTGGATTCCTGATCCACAGAACCTGATACAATGTTAAGCTGCTAACTTTTAGAGTAACTTGTTGTACAGTGTGTGCTTGTGCCCATTAACTCATTTCTGTCTGACTCTTTGCCACCCCATGGACTAGAGCCTGCCAGGCTCCTCTGACCATGGGATTTTGCAGGCAAGAATACTGGAGTGGGTTGCCATGGCCTCCTCCGGGGGATCTTCTCCACCCAGGGATCAAACCTGCATCTTCTGTGTCTCCCGCATTGGCAAGCAGATTCTTTACCACTGAGCCCCCTGGGAAGAACTTGCTGTACAGCAGTAGACGACAAACACATGCTCAGAGGAAGGAAGCAGACTTTCTGCCAATTCTTGGGAGTGAAATTCGATGGGGGCATAACTGAAATGAAGAGGAAAATGGGAGAACTTGGCCCTAGATGTGCTCCTTGAGATGCGTTCATCCCCTACCCACTGTGTCCTGGGAGGCTGATCTGTATGGACTGACTGCATCACTACTGTCTGGAGGGGCTCAGTCCATAAGGAGCCTGGGCAGAATATCAGAGTAGGGGAGAGAGGTCATTTCCCCTCGCCTGTGCGCTTGACCAAAGGGCGCTGTGAAGAAGAGCCGTGATTTTTCTCTGGGACTCGTTCACCCTCCCCATCCCCAACCTCCAGACCCAAGGGTGGTAACAGTTGTGTGGCTTGTTACTGATCACTCCTGTGGTTCCTCTACCCTCACCCGCAGCTCTGAAATGAACTCTTCTGGAAAGAAATCCTCACCGAAGTATCCAAACTTAAGTGAGACACCTGCTCCTTATCGGGACCCCATGGACAGATGCAGAGGGGTGAGCTGCTACTGGGCTCTGACCTCAGCATCAAGAGCCTCACTTGGCTGCCAGTTCTCTGGGAACTTGTCCAAACTCTGCTGACAGGTGGGAATGAAACAGGAATGGCCTTAATGTCTGTCAGCACTATGTCACCACCCCGTTCGGATAAGCAAATATATTTAAATTTATATTTAATTGTAGGATAATTGCTTTACAATATTGTGTTGGTTTCTGCCATACAACAGTGTGAATCAGCCATACATACACATATGCCCCCATCCCTCTTGAACCCCCTTCTCACCCTTCACCCCATCCCACCCATCCCTCTAGGTTGTCACAGAGCACGGGGTTGAGCGCCCTGTGTTATACAGCAACTTCCCACTAGCTATCTATTTTAAGTATGGTAATACATATGTTTCAATGCTAGTCTCAGTTCATCCCACCCTCAGTTTCCCTTGCTGTGTGCACAAGTCTGTTCTCTATGTCTGCATCTCTATTTCTGCCCTGCAAATGGGTTCCTCAGCACCATTCTTCTAGGTTCCATAAATAGGCACGAATATACAATATTTGTTTTATTTTTCTGACTTCACTCTATATAACAGGCTCTAATTTCATCCATCTCACTAGAACTGACTCAAATTCAATCCTTTTGATGGCTGAGTAATATTCCATCCTATATATGTACCACAACTTCTTTATCCATTCATCTGAGAGTTAGCGGAACTGCAGCACTTTCTGGAGGGGAGAATGCTTCCCTTCTCTTGATTGTTTTTCTCTTTTACAGTCACCTAGAATGGTGGTCCTGGAGCTGGGGGAGATAGAGAAGTGGTTCCTTTACCCACGAGTGCTTCTGACCAGCTCCCAGCTTCTGTTAATTCCTGCTCTTGAGTGTAGAGATCAGGGGAGCCCTGCCGTCTGACCCAGAGGCCAAGGAATGGCCAGGCTGATGTCAGGAGCAATGGTGGTCAGGATTCCTAAAGAGGTAGATGGACATGTAGATTGTGATAAGCAATATTTCAAGCTGTGCCAAGAGCCCCTAATAGTGGGACGTGCCCTAAGAGTGATGTATGGTACAGCCAACTGCAAGGAAAGAGCAGCTCTTAGGACAAAGCCCAGGCAAGGTTCAGGTTGCAGAGCCTTGAGAACCGTTGCCAGGCAGGATCCTGAGACTCTGGGGAGCTTGGACTCAGCACCTATGGGTATGGGCTTATCTCAGTCCAGCGGGTATCTTGGGGATTTCTAATCACCCAGGCACTGCCCTAGCTGCCTTCCTGCCTGGAACTGGGCAAAAGAAGCAGGCAATATGGCCTTGCCTATCCAGACTTCATCTCAAGGAGGCAAGGAACAGGGTGGTCAAGTGGCTGCGGCAGGGGCCAGGAGGGGACTGATGCAAACGGGTCTGGGGTCTAGTTTCATACAGCTCAGCTTCCGGTCTGGCACTCACAGCTGGAGGAAGGCAGGCCGAGCACCTCTATAGGAATCCTGACCACCACTGCTCCTGACATCAGCCTGGCCATTCCTTGGCCTCTGGGTCAGACGGCAGGGCTCCCCTGATCTCTACACTCAAGAGCAGGAATCAGCGGGAGCTGGGAGCTGGTCAGAAGCACTTGTGGGAAAAGGACAAACTTCTTTAGCTCCCCCAGCTCCAGGACCACCATCCTAAGTGATTGTAAAAGAGAAGGGAAGCATGCTCCTCTCCAGGGAGTGCTGTCGTTCTGCTAACTCTCAGCTAATTACTGATGTTTATCTGATTACCTAGTTCCTTAACACGTTCACTGCCCTGTAATCACTGGCTCTGCTCTCTGTCCAAGAAGGGTTCCCACGGGCCTCAGTCCTAATGTCTCAGTCTGAGTCTGGCTGTTTCTGGAAGGAGGGAAGATGGGAAGGCAGAAGAGGCTATGAGCTTAATTCTGGCCCATCCCTTCAAAGCCAGCTTCAAGCAGCACCTTGATTCAGACCTATGTCAGAAGGAACTGAGGGGACCCACGACAAAACCCTACTCTCTTCTGAAAGCAGCAGGTGGTGTCCTCTTGGCTTCCAAAGCCTGGAGCCAGAACAGAATTGGCAAAGAGGGGCCTCCTGGGAAAGAGTCTTAGGGCGAGGATGTCGGTGGTACATGTGCATATCAAGAAGGGACTTGAGGCCATGTCTTTCCAGGGAAGTTTGTGTCCAGTGACAGCAGGTATCGGTATAACACCCTGGTCGTTTTGGCCCCAGGCTGATGGGCTCCAGTGTGCCCTGCTGAGTGGCTACAGGCTTTACGTTGGCTTCACATCTCTTCCTCTGCCCCACCCTGCTTCCTTTCTTTTCTTCTTAGTTGCTGATCCCTAACAAACTTGCACCCGTGATGGAGAAACGATACACAGAGGAGATAGATATTCATAGTCCATCCTTTAAGGAGCTCCATCTATGGCAGATGGGATCCAAAGCAGGATTTAAAAGGCTATTTACATATAAGGAGATCTAGATGAAATGTAGAATCATTCAAACAGGCCATGGAGGTGGGGCGGGGCAGGGGGTGGTGGTTAGGGAAAAGTGGTGTAGCAGCAAAAATTGTGATTCTGCCCTTAAGTTCACTCCAGTCTAACAGTTCCCTGTCTTTAGCCCGAGGTGCACAGGCCATCCCCACCACCGCTCCAGACTGAGAACAGCCTGCTCTACCTGCTGTGCTCCCCAGGACAAAGGACATTTGCCTCCGTGGGCCATCAGCCAGCTCCCTTCGCTGGGACCGCAACCCGGCTCAGACCGGTCCTCAGAAGCCTCCTGCTCTCCCAGGGAGGACGCACCACTGAACTGCTTAATCACTTCACTGCATCATCACTTCACTGCATCATTTAACATCACTGCGGCGGTTTCCTTGACAGCACACAGGGGCACTGCACACAGGGCTGACACCCACGCACACCCCTGGAGACAGTGTCAACCACGTGCAGGTTCCCGCACAGCTGGTGGGGAGCAGAGGTGAGCCCCCTTCCAGTTGCTACACACATGCTCTGACTGCCTGGGCTCCCTCAGATCAAAGGGCACCAAGTTCGCTTTAGCTCCACACTTTAAGGGGAGGAATAGAGTAGTAAGAACACAGGAATGGGAGGTGAGTAGCAGTTACTTGTGGGTTATTCTGTGTTTACCCCTCAGTGATATTCTGCTTTGCTGTGCCTGGGGGTGGCTAGCCTGTGGGGACTGCGACACCCATCTTGCTGGATGCCATAGGTTGAGATGGAGTTTGGGATACAAGGTGTTACTAGGTATCAACACCTGTGAGAGGGCGGTAAGAAGCTGGACTAAAACAGAAATCAAATTGTAATGCACACCTAGTGAACTCTGCCCAGCCTGACAGGGACTTCTGAAGTCTTGCTCAGCTATGCCATCCCCGCAGGGCACACTGAACAGGACCTGCATACGCCTGCCTTGCTGAGTCACTGGCTAGGGACTGCTGCGGGTCAGCATGACCTTGAATGACGGCTGTCTGCTCCTGGGCAGCAAGATAGGCCTTAAAGGGGACACATCTCTGTCTCCCATACCTTCCGTCTGACGTTCAGTGCTTCCAGCCCATGGAAGGCACCTACAGAGGAGGATCAGAGTCGGGAAAATGAGGTTGCAGGGTTTATTCCCCAGGTTTCTTGATGCACCAGCATCTCTGGAGGGACCAAGTCCCTCTACCAAAAGCCACAGCTCTTATTGGGCTGTTGGGGCCACTTTGAGGAAAGCAGGAGAGACTCCATCTTAAAGAAAGGATATGAACTGGGCCTGAACTCTGCCCAAGAATGAGGAAACCATTGCTAACACAAACCAGGTTTCCTGGAGACTTCCCTCCCTAGAGATGACAAATGGAGATTGGAGTTGAGGTCAGGCTGCCCCTGTTAGGTTAACCATGGAGACATCCCCCCATTGTGTATGATCATCGTTCCCCACTTTAACCTTAATTGTTTGTTCTACTAGCAGCTGCTTGGTGTAAAACTCAAACATATACATCAAAGACGTTGCTAATGCGTAACCAGTCACATCGTGAGAGGTATAAAACTAAGCCTCTCAGAAACATCAGGGTCCTTGTTGGGAACTGACTCTCCTTGAAGCTGCTGGCGTGGTAAACTGTACTCACTGCCTTGAGTGGCCTCCGAGGTGTGTTTGGTGACTCTGGATTCCACAACAGGGCTACCTGGGACTAGTTTCCAGTAACAACCTCCTCTCCACACCCCACCAGGTGCTGTGGTGGTTACAGTTCTTTGTCTATACCCCCTTGCTGTTTCACTGTTATTTTGTTAGTTTCCTCAACCCTTCCTCTGTTTAAAGAGATCCCTTTATGACCACTCTGTAGTTACATTCACGTAGGATGCCATCTCCTTCCTGCCAGGACCTGATTGGACCAGTAATCCAGGGATTCTCTTCATGCTGGTTCTCTTGTCCCATGTTCTTTTGTAACATCTAAGATAGTAGCATACTATACCTCTGGAGATAGGAGACAGATGGGCCCCAGGCTGAGCAGCTGCAACCTGTCTCCTGACACTTTGAGATAAAATACTAGCAGAAGCACTGGGCTCTGATTGGATAAAAGACAAAGCACCCACATTTCCCCCATTCCTGTGATCAAGGGGATTTCCTAGCCCACATACATGCATAGAGAAGGCCCTCAGTCTAGGGAAGGGGTCCAAGGGAGAGAGAGACACCAGTCAACTTCCCAGAAACCCTCAAGCTGGAGTCCATCTTGGCTGAGGGATGTGCACGCCTACCAGGAGGGACTCTGGGTCAGGTCAGATACAGCCACAAGCAGGATGACTGGCCAGAGACAGCCTGGAAGGCTGATTCCGTTAAGTGATCTAAGCTGCCCAAGTTGGGCGCAACTCCCTGGGTGCAACCCCATGCTCTTCTACATGTACTTTGCTTCTAGTAAATGCTTTGTCTATTTCATAACCTTGGTCTCTGATTTTTTATTTTTTTTCCAAAGAAGTCAAGGATTGAGGTTCTGCTTCTCTCTGACTTGTAACTGGGAAGGGTTAATTTTGAATTTATTCCGGATCTGCTTCTGCGACGTTAACCCTCACCTCGCTGCTTTTCTTGTTGTAGGCAGAAGTAATGGCCTGCTTCAGGGAGATTACTTGAGCCACCCACCTGTGAAGGACTGCAAGGAAGTGAGACTAACACGTTCCCCTGCCTGTGGCTTGCCATTCTAGGGGACATTTGCGAGGACCGAATAGTCTTTTTACTTTGTTTCCTCCCCCATCTCTGATCCACAGAAGTGCCCGGCAACCGGGCCCCGACAACAGGGTTATTTTGAGGCACTAGCCTGACACCTTCTTGGTCAGTGAGCTCCTGAATAAAGTTCTTCAGCTCAGATTCATTGTCCTCTCTTGCAGCTAGCAGAGTGAGCCTGGACTTGGTAACAGTCTTGCCCCCTACCCCTCACTCCAAACCAGTTTTTTAATCTCAGTAATCTACGTGCCGCTGTTAGTAGAGTTAAAAAAAAAAAAAAGGCAACCTACACTTTGGATCTCAGTTATGGTTCCTAGAAAGAGATCCTGAGATGAAGACAGGGGTACAAGTGATTCACTAAGAAAGGGTTACAAAGAGGATCAGAAAGAGTCTGGGAAGCAGAAAAGGGAGGGAGTCGGAGTAGGTGTATGCCTCAGGCAAGGTCCTACATAAGGGAGCAGCAGCCTGACCCCACAAGGGAACAGTGCCTCCAAGTTTGATGGGTATGGATCACCTTTGCCCCCGGGGGGGCACAGTCCTTGACTAGGGATTGCCCTAGGAAAGCGAACTCCAAGCTGCTGAGGGTCTCTTCCTGTAGATGAGGTAGTTTCAAGCTTGAGAGCAGCCCTCCGAAAAGGAGTCAGCAGAGGTACAGACATTGGAGGCAAAGGCTCAAAGCCAGGGAGAAATGGACAGAAATGGTGAAAGTGGGTTGGCGTGACATGAACAAGATGGCAGAAGAGAAAGCACCAGGTTTTCCTCCCCCACCATGGAAACACTGAATAATAAGCAGGCCGAAGGAGCTTTACAAGAACCCTAGAACCAAGTTAAACTGCAGCAACCAACCTAACCAAGAAAAAGCTGCAGTCGTAACTAGAAAACTATCTGGGATTTTTGTTTGCATTACTCTTCCCGCTTTGTGGTCAGTCGGGAGGAAGCTGCCCAACTCCTGGGTCATCCCCCAGGAAGGAAGGAAAAGACTAGAACTGCTTGCAATGTTCTGGCTTATCTGAGGGCTGCTTGAAGGATGGCTTCTGTCTCACTCGACTTGGAGCTCTGATGGAAAGGGCAGAATTGTCTGAAACCAGTGGCAGTTACTGCAAGGTGAGAGCTGCTGGGGGACTGCAGACACATGGGCTCCTGGGGGCAGGAGATTATGGGCAAAGGACTACAATAGAACATGAGGAGTCCCTTTGCAGGTGAGGTTTTCAGGGATCTGAAAACTTTTAAAGGCAACTATGCATATAGAGAATTTAAGTAAGAGAGTTGAAGGACACATAGGTAGATCATCACCAAAGGTTTGAGAGAAACTTGAGCTGTTATATTGGACTGATTAGCAAAGTTTTTCTTACATATAACTCTGTAAAGACTGGGAGAAGTGTTTTTTCAGATGCCCAATTTCTAAGAAACAATTAAAATGCATACAGAAAACAGGGAAACATGATCCATTTAAAGGAACAAAATAAATCTCTAGAAATTGACCCTAAAGAAAAACAGTCCTCTATTATCTGAATTACTTAAGGAAGACTGCAAAAAATCATCTTAAATATACTCATGGGCTAAGTAACAATACACAACTAAACTAAATCAGGAAAATGATTTATGAACAAAATTAGAATATCAGAAATAGAAACTGTAGAAAAACTATAGAAAAAAAGTTCCAGAGCTGAATTACAGTGACTGAGGTGAAAATTTTACTAGAGATTCAACAGCAGATTGAATAGGTACCAGAATCAATGAACCTGAGTGACTTGAAGTTATTCTTTTGTTTCTCAGAGTCAAAAGAGAAAAGTGGCTACAAGTTCAGTAGCAGGAACCCACTGCCAAACCTGAGGGCCTTATGGAACAATATCAAATGGGCCAGTATATGCATTATGGGACTCCCAGAAAAGAAAAGAATCAGAGAGCTTATCTGTAGTACCAAGGGCCTAAAACTTCCCAAATTTGAGGAAAGAAACGGATATACAAATACAGGAAGTTCAAACTCCAAGTAGGATAAAGAGACACACTGAGATGTTATCAAACTGCCCAAAGAATCTGGAAAACAGCAAGAGAAAAATGACTCATCACATAAAGAGAGCACCCATATACTATCACGTTTTCCTGCAGAAAACTTACAGACCAGAAGGCAACAAGATAAAGTGCTGAAAGAAAAGATTGTCAGAATACTCTATCTGGAAAATCTGTCTTCAACAATGAGGAATACGTTCTTTCAGACAAAGAAGAGCTGAGGGAATTCATGACCACTAGACTGTCCTTGTGGAAACAGTCGAAGGAGTCCTTCAGGCTTAAAAGAAAAGACTGTAGACAGTAACTCAAAGTCCCCTGAAAATATAGAGTTCTCTGATAAAGGTAAATGTATGGACAAGTATAAAAGCCTGTGTTATATAAATTTCATAACTCTTAAGTTTTAAAAGACAAACAGGAAAATTAAATGTTTGGTACACAGTATTTAATGATGTCATTGTGATATATCAAGTAGAGGATACTCAAGTACCTGTGGTCAATCTATGGCCAAGGAGGAAAGAACGCACATGGAGAAAAGCCAGTCTCCTGCAAAAGAGATGCTGGGAAAACTGGAGAGCTCCATAAAAGAATGATAAGAGAACATGCCTTCACACCTTATAAACTCAAAATGAATTAAAGATCTAAATGTAAGACCTGAACCCATAAAACTAGGAGAAATCACAGCAGAACACTCTGACATAAATCATAGAATATTTTTGTTTCTGGCTCTAAGACAAAAGAAATAAAAGCAAAAATAAACACATAGGATCTAAATAACTTGAAAACATTGGACAGAGGAAACCATTAACAAAAAGACAACCTATTGTATGGGAGAAAACAATTGCAAATGATATGAACAATAAGGGGGCTGCTATCCAAAATATATAAATGGCTCATACAACTCGATATCCAAAATCTTGATTAATATATGGGCAGAAGTCTTGAATAGACCTTTATCCTACATATATATATATATACACACAATATATATATATACATGTACACACAATGGCCAATAGGCACACGAAAAGATGCTGAATATTGCTAATCAGAAATGCAGATCTAAACCATAATGAGGTATCACCTCATACCTGTCATCACAAAACCTACAAATAATAAATATTGGGGAGGATGTGGAGGAAAGAGAATCCTAGTACACTGGTGGTAGGGTTATAAATTGATGCATTCTTTGTGGAAAACAGTATGGCTTCAAAAAAAAAAAAAATAGAACTACCATATGATCCAGCAGTTCTACTCCTGGGTATATTTCCAGAGAAAGTGAAAATACTACTTCAAAGCCATATGTATCTCAGTGTTCATAGCAGCATTATTTATAATAGCCAGGAAATGGAAGCAACCTTAAATGCCCATCAGTACCTGAATTGGATTCTAAAGATGTGATGTATAGCTGTATCTCTACATGCAATGGAATATTACACAGTCATAAATAATGAAAATTTTCTGTTTGCAATGATGCAGACGGACCTAGAGTATTGTGCTTAGTGAACTTAACAGAGAAAGGCATTCTCTATACTATCACTTCATGTAGAATCTGGAATTTAAAAATGACTATAAAGAAAACAGAAATAGATTCAGATAGAAAACAAACTTACCAGTGATGAGAAGAGGAGGAGCCAGATAAGGTAGGGGATTAAGAGATACAAACTACTGTGTGAAAAATAGATCAACAAGGGTATGTTGTGGAGCACAGGGGAAAAACAGCCGTTGTTTTGTACAATTTTAAGTAGAGCATAATCTATAAAAATCCTGAATCACTATGTTGTACACGGAAAATAGTATCTTGTAAATCAACTATACGTCAATAAAATTTGCAAAAATGAAAAAGACCAATTGTGGGGGGTAAAACAATAATGGAGTAGTTGGTATTTAATTGAATGTATCAATTTAAATTGTTATTGTTTAGGATGTTTGATGCATCCCATAGAAGCCGTAAAACTATTTATAGAATACACACAAAAAGAAATGAGATGGAAATCAGAACACGTCACTACAGAAGTAAATTCAACGGAAGGGGGTAAAAAGGAAAAGGGGAACAAAAAGCTACAAGACATATTGTAATTGTTTAGTCTCTAAGTCCTGCCTGACTCTGCAATCCTGTGGACTGTAGCCCTCCAGGCTCCTCTGTCCACAGGATTTCTCAGGCAAGAATACTGGAGTGAGTTGCCATTTCCTTCTCCAGGGGATCTTCTTGACCCAGGGATCAAACTCGTGTCTCCTACATTGGCAGGCAGATTCTTTACCGCTGACTCACCAGGGAAGCCGCCTCCAAAATACATAAAATTTTAAAATGGCAATAGTAATTCCTTCCCTATCAGTAATTTACATGCAATTTAGAATAAATGTACTTGATCAAAAGACAGATTGGAAGAAGGAATAAACACAGGATACAACTATATGCGGTCTACAAAAGACTCCGTTTTTTCTTCTCTTACTTCTTGATGCTCTTCCCTTTAGTGGTAGATTTGAGTCTCTGACCTATATTTTTCTTCTCTAGTTATAATTTTATTTTGTAAACTATACTTCAAGGAAACTGTAAAAAACTAAGGAACTCTATCTTTTAAAGTTAAGGAGAAGTCTTTAATGAGAGCCCTGCTTCCAGTCTCCCAGAGCAGACCCCTCATCTACAGAGGCCTTGTTAGGGGTCTGTGGAAAGGGGTCAGCATCCCCCATGTCTGCCATTTCCACAGCCCAGTGAACTACAGGGAGCAGCTCAGCAACCCCTGCTAGCTGGCCTTGCCCAGGTCAGCCTCAGAGTGGTGGTGGGGCCTCTAGCAGAGATTACGTCACTTGCCACTGGGGAGGAAGTGGACTCAGTCCTCACCTCTACTCAGCCAGGGCCCAAGCCAATCAACCCAGCCGTCCTGGACTCCAGTTCTTGCAGTTGGTCTCCTAGCCCATCCCATCCACCTATTTCCGGAACCCACCAGTATTACGGAGGATCACAAGGTGTATCAGAAACCTGTGTTCCTGGACAAAATTATGGAATAAAAAGAGAAGACGATGCTGACCTCTCTCCATGCTAGAAGTTCTAAACTTTGTTCATTAAGTCAGGTGATGAGTGTTGTGATATAAACAGCATTTCTTGCCAGTAGATCTGCCTTGCAACAAATCCCCTCAATTTGTTGGAAAGTCTTTTACTTTTTTTTCATTTTTACTGGAATATAGTTCTTTCACAAAGTTGTGTTAATTTATGCTGTGTAACAAAGTGGATCAGCTATGTGTATATAACGCCCTCTGTTTTTGGATTTCCTTCCCATTTAGGTCATTGCAGAGCACTCAGTAGAGTCCCCTGTGCTGTACAGTAGGTTCTCATTAGTAATCTATTTTATACATGGTGTATGTATGCCAATTCCAGTCTCCTAAAGGATGTTTTGTAGGGTACATAATTCTAAGTTGGTTCTTGTAACTTTCTCAACACAGTTTCATTCCACTATTTTCTTGCTTGAGTGGTTTCTGAAGAGAGCAAGCAAACTACGTCACTTAAGTCCGACTCTGTGACCCTATGAACAGAATAGTCTGCCAGGCTCCTCTGTCCATGGAATTCTCCAGGCGAGAATACTGGAGTGGGTTGCCATCTCCACCTCCAGGGTTCTGAGAAGTTAGACCTAATTCTTATCTTTCTTGCTCTATAAATAAGGTGTTTTTTCATTCAACTTTTAAGTGTGTTTGTTTGCTTGGCTTTTAGGATCTTAATCTGATTTCCTGGTTTGTAAATACTATGCTTAGGTGTAGGTTTTTAGGGGAAGCATTTCTTCTAATCATTCTGAGCTTCCTAGATCTGTTGTTTGGTGTCTGACATTAACTTGGGGAAAGTTCTCAGTATTGCTTCAAATATTTCATCTGTTCCCTTTTCTTCTAATATTCTTATTATACCTAAGCTACAGGTTTTGGAGTAGTCTTCCAGTCCTTGGATTTTCTTTTAAGTCTTTGTTTTTTGGTTTTTGGCTTGAGGATTCTATTGGTATATTCTCTAGTTTCTAGATTCTTTCCTTTGCCATGTCTATCTAGTCTATGAAGTCCAAAGACATTCTTCATTTCTATTAGTGTTTTGATTGTTCTCTCTAGCATCTTTCTTAGGATTGCTGTCTCTAATTACATTGCCATCTGCTCTTACATGCTGCTGACTTTATCCTAATGAAATACTTAGCATATTAATCATAGCTGTTTTAAATTCCCAGTCTGATATTTCCAACATCCCTGCCATGTCTGGCTCTAATATTTTGTCTCTTTAAATTGTGCTCTTTTGTCACTGGTATGCTTTTTTGAGTTATAATTGACATATGTTAGTTTCACATATACCAGATAATGATGGTTCAATATCTGTATGTATTGTGAAATCACATTTTTCTTGACAGCTAGATATGATAATATACTATGTAAAAGGCACTGTGTTCATTGGTCTTTGGTAATGTGGTGAGTTATCGGGGTAGAGAGTGGGGACATTCTATAGTCCTATGACTGAATTTCCCAAGTGTTTCACTTTGTCTCTACCTGGAGGTGGACAGGCTTTCTGGCGGAGTAGGGTACTTCCATTTCTCAGGTTAGGTTCTAATAATATGCCAGCCATCTGGGCTCTGATAACTACTTTCCCATCAAAAAGTTTACAGATAATAAATGCTGGAAAGGGTATGGAGAAAATGGAACCCTTTTGTGTGATTGGTAAGAATGTAAACTGGTACAACCACTATGGAGAACAGTGTGGAGGTTCCTTAAAAAACTAAAAATAGAACTACCACATGACTCAACAATCCCACTCCTGGGCATATATCTGGATAAAATCATAATCTGAAAGAAAGCATGTTCCCTAGTGTTCATTGCAGCACTATTTACAACAGCCAAGATATGTAAGCAATCTAAATGTTCATCAACAGAAGAATGGATAAAGATATGGTACACAGAGACAAGGGAATATAACTCAGCCATAAAAAGAATGAAATAATGCCATGTGCAGCAACATGGAGGGACCTGGAGATCATTATACTAAATGAAGTAAGTCAGAGAAAGACAACTGTGTGATATCACTCATGTGTGGGATCCTCTTTAAAAAAAAAGAAAAGAAATGGACTTCTTTGCGAAACAGAAACAGACTTAGACACATTGAAAATAAGCTTACAGTTACCAAAGAGGACATGTGGAGGGGAGAGATACATCAGAAGCTCGGGATGAACACACACATGACAAGGACCTACTGTATAGCCCAGGGAACTCTATTCAATATTCTGTGATAACCTATATGAGAAAAGAATCTAGTAAAGTATATATGTATATGTAATTAGTTTTTTAAATTATGGAAGTATGTAACACTAACAGGATGTAACAGTAGGTAACATTAACAGGAAACTTGGAAAATACAGAACAAGGTTACATATAGTTCCACCATATAGTTTTTCAAAATAATTATATAAAGATTTGAGATTCAATGTCAAATTTTCAAAAATTAATAGAACAAATATACAGAGAAGGATATAGTAGACGTGAAAAGCACTGTGAACTATGAATATATAACTGGTATCTACATGTTGCTGTACAGCTGAAACTAGCACACACTGTAAATCAACTATATTTCACTGAAAAAAAAAAAAAAACTAGTTTCCCCTGAGGGCAGTCCTTGTTGAGAACAGATGGCTCTACTATATTTCGCAATTGTGGTTCTTCTCTTTCCCTCTGTGAGAATTCTTCAGGATTTACTGTGTAACATGGTTGAACACTTAACAGGTAAATTTCAAAACAGTATCCCCTGAAGTTTTTAATAGAGTTGTCCACATTAAGCCCCTAGCAATTTGTCAATCATAGGCTTTCCTACTCAGCACTGGTTCCCACAGTGTTCGCTTGAGAGTCTTGGCCCTGGTAAACCATGACTATCTGTTTTCTCCTATCTCTCCGATCCTGGGGACAGCAGTGTGCCCTGTGTCTTACTACTACTAAGTCACTTCAGTCGTGTCCAACTCTGTGTGACCCCATAGATGGCAGCCCACCAGGTTCCCCATCCCTGGGATTCTCCAAGCAAGAACACTGGAGTGGGTTGCCATTTCCTTCTCCAATGCATGGAAGTGAAAAGTGAAAGTGAAGTCACTCAGTTGTGTCCAACCCTCAGCGACCCCATGGACTACAGCCCACCAGGCTCCTCCGTCCATGGGATTTTCCAGGCAAGGGGTACTGGAAAGGCATGCCATTGCCTTCTCCGTGCCTATAGATTCAAGAGGAATTGTTGATTTTTCAGTTGACAGTTTTTCACTTGTTAAAACACAGTGGTAACTGACAAGCTCCTGACATGAGGAACTTCAAATTTACTTTACATCTAAGGACATGTACAAACCAACCAAAATACCCAACAAAACTCGACTTAAAAGACTTTGAGGCCAGAAGGGGGAGCTCTCATGCTCTGAGGACTGAACCCAATAGAAAATTGAAAGACTTCCTGGCAGGACCTCAGCCAAGGAGGAGACACCATCACAACTGCACCAGTGAAAAGCCATTCTAAACTCTCAGTTCCTCCAATGAACTCTGTTTACCACAGGGCTAACCCTCACTTTTCCCTTTCTTTGTCTTGGACTTGCACATAGCTTGCCATGGTTGTAGATCCCAAATACAATTATTTCCTGATCCCAAGGACACTTTTTTTTTTTTTGGTTAGAGAAATAGCTTGCAGACTATTTAAGGTGAGAAAATGAACGGACGAAAAAAAGATATTCCATGCACAAAGCAACGAAAGAGCAGGTATGGCTATAGCAATGTCAGATAAAATAAATGAACAACTGCCACAAGAAACAAAGGACATAATGATAAAAATATCAATTCAGTAAAAATTAAATATATGCAAACATCAGAGCTCTTAAATGTGAAGTGAATATTGACAGAATTGAAAAGAGAAATACAGTTCTACAATAATACAAGACTTCAGTACCTCGTTTTGAGTAATATATAAATAACTCCAATAAAGAAAATAGAGAACTTGAACAGTACAGCCCAATCATTCCTATCAGATATACACAAAACACTTCACCCAACCAAAGAATGCCTTTCAAGTTCACATGAAACATACATAATACACTGTAAGACCTCAAAACAATGGTTAATAAAAGGGATCAAAATCAGAGTATCTTTTCTTATCACAACAGAAGAAAACTAGAAAATAGAAAAAGGATGACTTGAAAACCCACATATGCCTAGAAGTTAGACAACATGATCTTAACGGAGAAAAGAAATGACAAGGGAAGTTAGGAGGTATCTAACAAAAAAAAAAGCCAAAATTTATGAGGTGTAATGAGAAGAATGTCATGACAATCATTTTTAGCTGTAAAAACAAAGGATTTTTTATTTTTTATTTTTTTATTTTTATTTTTTTTTTCTGGAACAGATCATTGTTCACATTTACTAAAATAATACATGCCCATGGTAAAACTTTAAGCATAATACAAAACATTCAAAATAGTCATAANTTCTCCAACACCACAGTTCAAAAGCATCAATTCTTCAGCGCTCAGCCTTCTTCACAGTCCAACTCTCATATCCATACATGACCACAGGAAAAACCATAGCCTTGACTAGATGGACCTTAGTCAGCAAAGTAATGTCTGCTTTTGAATATGCTATCTAGGTTGGTCATAAGGAACTATAAATAGTAAAAACTAAACCTAAAGTTAGCATGAGGAAGGAAATATTAGAGATAAATGAAATAGAAAATAGAACAAGCAAAACTAAGACTTGATTCTTTTAATCAACAAAATCAACAAACCTTTAAATAGTTTGACTAAGCAAAGGAGAAGACTTAACTAAAACCATAAATGAAAGGGGAAACATTGTAATTTTTATTCCTATAAAACTGATTGTAAGATATGAACAATCATGTAATTCCATTTTTGGTATATAAATGAAACAGATGAATTCTTAGAAACCATCACCAAAACAAATTGTGACTAGATTATTTGACCAGACCTATAACTTGTAAACAGATTGAATCAGTATTCAAAAAACTTCCAAAGCAAAGGCCAGGACCAGATGGCTTCACTGGTGAGTTCTAATGGATTCTTAAAGTATTAAGAATACTCCTCAAACTCTCCCAAAAAACTGAAGAGAAGGAACTATATTCAAACTCATTGTATGAGACCAGCATTACCCTGATACCAAAACATATAAAGACATTACAGGAAAATAAAACTATAGGCCAACATTAATGATGAAGGTTGATATAAAAATTCTTAAAATGCTAGCAAACAATTTAATAGCATATTAAAGAATTACATACCATGACCAAGTAGAATTTCAGGATGGCTGAGCATATGAAAATATGGTACATCAACAGAATGAAAAGCAGGGTGGGGGGNCAAAGGAGAAGACTTAACTAAAACCATAAATGAAAGGGGAAACATTGTAATTTTTATTCCTATAAAACTGATTGTAAGATATGAACAATCATGTAATTCCATTTTTGGTATATAAATGAAACAGATGAATTCTTAGAAACCATCACCAAAACAAATTGTGACTAGATTATTTGACCAGACCTATAACTTGTAAACAGATTGAATCAGTATTCAAAAAACTTCCAAAGCAAAGGCCAGGACCAGATGGCTTCACTGGTGAGTTCTAATGGATTCTTAAAGTATTAAGAATACTCCTCAAACTCTCCCAAAAAACTGAAGAGAAGGAACTATATTCAAACTCATTGTATGAGACCAGCATTACCCTGATACCAAAACATATAAAGACATTACAGGAAAATAAAACTATAGGCCAACATTAATGATGAAGGTTGATATAAAAATTCTTAAAATGCTAGCAAACAATTTAATAGCATATTAAAGAATTACATACCATGACCAAGTAGAATTTCAGGATGGCTGAGCATATGAAAATATGGTACATCAACAGAATGAAAAGCAGGGTGGGGGGGTCACATGAACTCAGTTTATGTAGGAGAAACTGATAAAATCCAATACTCCTTCATGATTAAAAAAAAAACAAAACCTTATGGGGCGGGAGGTGGGAGGGGGATTCAGGATTGGGAACTCATGTACACCTGTCATGTTGATGTATGTCAAAACCAATACAGAACTGTAAAGTAAAATAAAGTAAAATTTTTTAAAAAAGAAAAAAATGTATTCAAACAAACAAAAGCATTCAAGAAACCAGAAGTAAACTCAAAATAATAAAGGCCATATATGAAAGTTTACAGCTAGCATCATAATTGTGAAAGAATAAAAGCTTTTCCTTAAAAACAGGGCCACCACAAGGACACTTTCTTTTGCTTCCATTTAACATTGTGCTGGAAACCCTAGAGCAATTAGGGGAGAAAAATAAGTAAAAGGTACCCAAATTGGAAGTATAAAATCTGTTAGCAAGCATGATCTTATATATAGAAGACTCTAAATATTCCAGACAAACACTAGAAAAAATGAGTTTAGTAAAGTTTTGGGATACAAACACCAAAAATCAGTTGTATTTCCATATACTACAATGATCTGAAAAAGGAAGTCAAGTCCATGTACAATAGCATCAAAGATAAAATACATAGGAATAAACTAAGATTGCTAGTTGCTAGGTCACTTCAGTCGTGTCCGACTCTATGCAACCCCATGGACAGCAGCCCACCAGGCTCCCCTGTCCCTGGGATTCTCCAGGCAAGAACACTGGAGTGGGTTGCCATTTCCTTCTCCAATGCATGAAAGTGAAAAGTGAAAATGAAGTCGCTCAGTCGTGTCCAACTTTTAGCGACCCCATGGACTGCAGCCTACCAGGCTCCTCCATCCATGGGATTTTCCAGGCAAGAGTACTGTAGAGCCTCATATTAAGATGATACTGTAAGAAATTAAAGATATCAATTTACAGAAAGACATTCCATGTTCATGGATTTGACTTTAATACTGTAATATTAATACTGCCCAAATTGAGGTACAGATTTCATACAACCCCTATCAAAGTCTCAATGGTATTTTTTTGTAGAGACAGAAAAAAATCCGTAAGATTCATGTGGAGTCTTGAGGGACCCTGAATAGCCAAAACGGTCTTGAAAAACAAAGTTGGAGGTCTCATTCTTCCTGATTTCAAAGCTTATTGAAAAGCCACAGTAATCAAAACTGATATATTAGCATCAAGATAGACTTATGAACCAAGGAAACAGCCCACAGAAATAAACCTTTGCATATGTGGTCAAGTGATTTTTTGATAAGGGTGTCAAAACCATTTAATGGAGAATGAACTTACTCCTTGGAAGCAAAGTTATCATCAACCAAGACAGCATATTGAAAAGCAGAGACATTACTTTGCCAACAAAGGTCCATCTAGTCAAGGCTATGGTTTTCCCAGTGGTCATGTATGGATGTGAGAGTTGGACTGTGAAGAAAGCTGAGCACCGAAGAATTGATGCTTTTGAACTGTGGTGTTGGAGAAGACTCTTGAGAGTCCCTTGGACTGCAAGGAGATCCAACCAGTCCATTCTAAAGGAGATCAGCCCTGGGTGTTCTTTGGAAGGAATGAAGCTAAAGCTGAAACTCCAGGACTTTGGCCACCTCATGCGAAGAGTTGACTCATTGGAAAAGACTTTGATGCTGGGAAGGATTGGGGGCAGGAGGAGAAGGGGAAGACAGAGGATGAGATGGCTGGATGGCATCACTGACTCGATGGACGTGAGTTTGAGTGAACTCTGAGAGTTGGTGATGGACAGGGAGGCCTGATGTGCTGCAATTCATGGGGTCGCAAAGAGTTGGACATGACTAAGTGACTGAACTGACTGAACAGTTTCCACAAATGGTAATGGGAAAACTGGATATCCACATGCAGATGAATAAAGTTAGAAACTTAGTTACACTACACTATAAACAAGTAACAAAATGGATCAAAGACCTAAACATCCTAAGAGATTAAACTGCAACTCTTAGAAGAGAACACAAGGGAAATGTTTTCTAACACTGGGTTTGCTAAAGATTTTTCAGCTATAACAAAAGCAAAAAAAAAATTACATAAAAATTTAGAACTCAAAGGACAAAGAATGAAGAGCTGACCATGTGCTGAGATAAAATATTTGCTGATCATTTCTGATAGGTTAATACCCAGAATAAATGAAGAACCCCAACCTAACAAAAACAGATAATCTAATTACAAAATGGGCAAAGGACTTGGAAAAGATATTTCTCCAAAAACATACAGCCAGCTAACAAGCCCATAAAATGCTTAACATCATTAATCATTCAGTTCAGTTGCTCAGTCATGTCCAACTCTTTGCAACCCCTTGAATCGCAGCATGCCAGGCCTCCCTGTCCATCACCAACTCCTGGAGTTCACTCAAACTCATGTGCATTGAGTCGGTGATGCCATCCAGCCATCTCATCCTCTGTCATCCCCTTTTCCTTCTGCCCCCAATCCCTCCCAGCATCAGAGTCTTTTCCAATGAGTCAGCTCTTCGCATGAGGTGGCCAAAGTGTTGAAGTTCGGTCTCAGCATCAGTCCTTCCAATGAACACCCAGGACTGATCTCCTTTAGGATGGACTGGTTGGATCTCCTTGCAGTCCAAGGGACTCTCAAGAGTCTTCTCCAACACCACACTTCAAAAGCATCAATTCTTTGGTGCTCAGCTTTCTTCGGGGAAGGCAATGGCACCCTACTCCAGTATTCTTGCCTGGAAAATCCCATGGATGGAGGAGCCTGGTAGGCTGCAGTCCATGGGGTCGCTAAGAGTCGGACACGACTGAGCGACTTCACTTTCACTTTCATGCACTGGAGAAGGAAATGGCAACCCACTCCAGTGTTCTTGCCTGGAGAATCCCGGGGATGGGGGAGCCTGGTGGGCTTCCATCTATGCGGTCGCACAGAGTCGGACACGACTGAAGTGACTTAGCAGTAGCAGCAGTAGTGGCAGCTTTCTTCACACTCCAACTCTCACATCCATACATGACTATTGGAAAAACCATAGCCTTGACTAGACGGACCTTTGTTGACAAAGTAATGTCTCTGCTTTTCAATATGCTATGTAGGTTGCTCATAACTTTCCTTCCAAGGAGTAAGTGTCTTTTAATTCCATGGCTGCAGTCACCATCTGCAGTGATTTTGGAGCCCCC
>SJYA01002803.1:1174076-1219867 GCA_006410615.1 Neotragus moschatus | reverse complement strand
TAAAAGATGCTTATTCCTTGGAAGGAGAGTTATGACCAACCTAGATAGCATATTAAAAAGCAGAGACATTACTATGTCAAAGGTCCATCTAGTCAAGGCTATGGTTTCTCCAGTGGTCATGTATGGATGTGAAAGTTGGACTGTGAAGAAAGCTGAACGCTAAAGAACTGATGCTTTTGAACTGTGGTGTTGGAGAAGACTCTTGAGAGTCCCTTGGACTGCAAGGAGATCCAACCAGTCTATCCTAAAGGAGAGCAGTGTTGGGATTTCTTTGGAAGGACTGATGTTGAAGCTGAAACTCCAATACTTTGGCCATCTCATGTGAAGAGTTGACTCATTGGAAAAGACTCTGATGCTGGGAGGGATTGGGGACAGGAGGAGACGGGGATGACAGGGGATGAGACGGCTGAATGGCATCACCGACTCTATGGACATGGGTTTGAGTGAACTCCAGGAGTTGGTGATGGACAGAGAGGCCTGGCGTGCTGCAATTCATGGGGTCGCAAAGAGTCGTACATGACTGAGTGACTGAATTGGCTGACTGAGACGTCCTTTAAGGCCAAATGGCAAATTCGCATGCTTCAACATGGTTGAACCTTGAGGACATTGATGTTAAATGAAAAGTCAGCCACAGAAAGACAAATACTGTGATTCTACTTAAGAGGTACCTAGAATAGCCGCAAAGAGTTGGACATGACTGAACGACTGAACTGAACTGAGAATAGTCAAACTCAGAGACAGAATGAATGGTAGTTGCCATGCAGGAGGGGAGAAAGGGGATGGAAAGTTGTTTAATGGCTATTCTAGTTTCTCTTTTGCAAAATGAATTCTGGAGGTTGGTTGTGCAGCAGTGTGAATATACAGTCGACCCTTGAACAACCTAAGGATTGGAGGTGTCAACCCCTTCAAATTATATTTGACTCTCTGTATCCCTGGTTCCACAACTGTGGATTCAACCAACCTTGGATTGTGTAGTCCTTATTGAGAACATCTGTTTATAAGTTGACCGGCACATTGTGTTGTTCAAGGGTCAACTGTATGTGATGTTGACATGTACACTTAAAGATGGTTAAGATAAGGCTTATGTTACATACTGTGTCATGGTTAGAAAGAATTCGAGTCTGGAAGGAGCAGTGAGTGTCCATTATACTTAAGAATTTTTTCCTATGAAAAGACATTTTTTTTTTAAAGAAGGGCATTATTTAGACCCATTTTACAGATAGTAAAACAGGGAACAAAGAGTTTTGGTTAAGTGACATGTCCAGTGGCCACAACAGTGAGTACTCCAGCACTGCCTGAATATAAAGGGCATTGTCTTAATTACAAACTGTAGGTTCTGACCTGTATTCCTCAAGGAGGTTATGAATAACCTCCCTGAAAGACATTTTGTAATGATCAACTTGGGTTCTTCAATTGTTGCCCTGGGATACATTTGTAACTCAGGTCTTTTGCAATATGACTTCAGGCAAGAGGTAGTGACCCATGAAGTGCAGAGCTGGGA
Source organism: Neotragus moschatus (assembly GCA_006410615.1). Lineage (NCBI taxonomy): Eukaryota > Metazoa > Chordata > Mammalia > Artiodactyla > Bovidae > Neotragus > Neotragus moschatus. Next base: position 1,218,366 of record SJYA01002803.1, on the reverse strand, counting down.
AAATAAAGGTGATCTGTTTGGAAGTCCCTGGGATCCTCATACAATGTCACGACTGATGCTACCCTAGATTAAAGAGGGGTCTGCTGAACCTCAGAACTGTTATCTGAAAACCTGCCTCAGAGCTGGAGAGGATGAAGGAATCCAGGTCAAGCACACAGCAGCATCAGGTGATTAAAACACAGCCCCAAAGACAACCCAGGTCCTGGCAGAGCCTGGAGTCTCTTCAAAGGAACAGAGTCTAAACAGTCATGACATGTACTCTGCTCTCTAAAAACTGGTAAAATCTCAGTAAACTGAAGTCTTCTGCTCAGTGAGATAGCTTATACAGCCTCAGCACTGAGGCCCTTCACCAATCCTCAGAGGAAATAGCTCCTCCCTAAACTGTGGTTAACCTCCAAACAGACTCATTCCCACTCATTCCAGTACTTTTACTTGTAACTTCTGCAGTAATTTCTCTGCTGGCAGTAAAGTGACTATTATACACACAGCTTCCCTGGTTCTCATGTTTTCCTGATGACTTGGATCTGAATGAGGCCAAGGAGCTGGAGGGATAGCAGAGATGACGGAGGGGGAAGAGGTAGCAGAGAACACTTATACATTCACCATTTGACCGTATCCCACTAGCGACTTGGAGAAGGCAATGGCACCCCACTCCAGTACTTCTGCCTGGAAAAGCCCATGGACAGAGGAGCCTCGTAGGCTGCAGTCCATGGAGTCACTAGGAGTCAGGCACGACTCAGTGATTTCACTTTCACTTTTCACTTTCATGCATTGGAGAAGGAAATGGCAACCCACTCCAGTGTTCTTGCCTGGAGAATCCCAGGGACGGGGAGCCTGGTGGGCCGCCATCTATGAGGTCGCACAGAGTCGGACACGACTGAAGCGACTTAGCAGCAGCAGCAGCAGCAGCAGCCATGTGTCATGTAGTATTCTGCCAGGACTGTGGGTTAGGAAGAGCATATGCCTAGATATCAGAATTTTCCCTTCAATTCATTCCTTGGGAAAGATGGAGTCAAACTATGAGACTCTAAAATGACTTGAGTTCACAATGACTGTCTACAATGACTCCTTTTGATTCCGTCTTAATTGTTTTATTTAATACAAAGTGTCATCTGATAAAGACACATTAACCAGAGAAGACCCCAACCCATGCTGGTTTTGGACTGCTAGAGGTCCCCTGACAGAATTGGTGAAGGTAGTTAGCTGCGTGAACACACAAACACACACGAGCACACGGAGGGACACCAGCTCATTAGCTACCCTCTGGTGGATGTCCTGTGTCCTCAGCCAAATTTCAGGTGTCACTATGAAGCCTTTAAGGAATCCCTTTAAAAAGCAGAGTAAGTTAACCATAGGAAACAGACATCTGATCATTCATTGAAAGATTAAGAGGAAGAACTGGCGTTACATTCTGGGAATGGGTCCCCATGGTTTGGGATCAAGTTTCCTGCAGTTGTGTCTGATTCAAATATTGCCTATTATGTGACTAAACACACGAACTCTGGAAAACTTATGATTCAGTGTCACTTGGGATGACACAAATGTCAGAGCTACATATGAAGCGGGGATTGTTACGCGACTAGAAAAGGCAGTATTGAAAAGAAATGTCTGATGATTTTAAGGGTATATCTAACCCAACTGGGTAGACATTTGACAGTTTTGGCACTAAGAGCGTATATTCACTGTGTCCAGAAAACATTTGTGTCTTTTCACGGGAAGATGGAAGGGCATTTCAGGGCACTCATTTTTCTGTATGGAGCCCAGGGCCTTACTCTGCAATGTCTTTCAGATGTAGGACCCCTGGGCTAATCCAACTGTGGCGTGAGTGCTCATAAACCAGTTAGTTCTTACATGACGGACAAGATAACGATAATTAAGAAACTGTCTTGCACCCTTCGTTAACTCTCATTATATATGGCAGCCACTGCAAGCTGGTTTCTTTCAAAGCCCATTCTTGCTCCTTTCTCTCAACACAAGTCCCTGCCCCCAACTTCTGGAGCAATTTCATTTCCCTCACTCCAAACATCACTTAGGGTCACACACCACACCCTCAGCCCGGCAGGGGGTGGCCTCTTCTGAGGCAGGTTAATCCTTTCTTGTTTCCTAAATCCCAAGTTCTCCCTTTCTCTGATATACTCTTGATTATCCATCCATTCATCCTCCTGCACCTTCAACGTCTCTCCCAGTGCTTCGTTCCCCACAGCTTAATACTCCTGCCTCCCTGATTTAGTTTAAAAATCTGTCCATGTGTTTCCTAATTATCACGGGTTTCCTCATGGGTCAGCTCCTAGAAGAACTTACTCATTATATCAGCAGATCCCAAATTGAAGTGGATGTGCCCGCAAACTACCCCAATAAAATCTCCGCGGGTAGAGAGACTCACAGGAACATTGATGACTTCTGATCAGGACGCTGGACGCACAGGTTGGACCCTGGTCATTTGTACATTGGATGGCCAGGGGGCGCTTTGGACACAAGAGATGTGAGCAAAGAGGGAGCTCTCCAGCCTGGAGGTGCTAACCGGCGCCCGCTCAGGCATGGCTCTGCCTTCACTCCACAGTGTGTTGCCCTCAGTGGATTGGGGCGTATTATTTTAACTAATCAACACACAGGGCAGTGTGTTGACTTAGACAGCTACAGACTGAAGACACTAACGCAAGCCCCTGAGAATAGGATTGAGAAGCTGATCAAGCTGATCATTTTCACCCCTACTGCATTTCTTCACCAGCCATGTTAAGAGACACAACAGTTCAATAAATCTACCGAAAAATCTAACTGAAACTTAAGACATGGTAATGTTTGTCATTAGGAGAAAGATTCCTTTTCTTAGATGTACAGTGACTTGGCACGTTAAATTTATAGTAAGTATACAGAATACAGCGAAACCTCTAAGTCTGTCAGCACTCTGTCAAGTTATGTAATTATTCCAATACTCCGCACAATTTCACTAGATTTAGCCATAAATGTTTAGGAGTGAAAGATAAACAATCCATTTACCATTGAGGAAGCATTTGGCTCTCCCTACCATGATGGAAATTGCTAGAATACACTGGAAATAAAACCAGATGTATTCCTCTATCACCAAATACTATTGGCAGATGCATGGAAAATACTGAAGATTTGAAGAAATAGGTTTAGAACAAATTACATAGTGTGGGAGGTTGCTATACAGTTGAATGAAAATATAAATGTTTTGAACATGTCTTAGATTATAGTAACTGTCAGAGTCTATTTCAAAAATGATATACAGCTAAAATTACTTTTGTGAGCCAACTTCAACATGAAATGACCCCATCGTGGAAAATATAACTATAGCCACAGTTGATATCAGTAGGTTTATGGATATCACACCACATGTGCAGTCCATCTATCATTTTATTCACAAATAAGGAGTCTCCGGGATGAAGTTGAAAATAGTGTATACAGTGTTAAGTTGTCATTGATGGGACTAATTTCATGAAAGCAAGACTTCATAAAATCACTGCAGACTTCAAAATCACTGCAGATGGTGACTGCAACCACGAAATTAAAAGACACTTGCCCCTTGGAAGAAAAACTATGACCAACCTAGACAGCATATTAAAAAGCAGAGACATTACCTTGTCAGCAAAGGTCCATGTAGTCAAAGCTGTGGTTTTTCCAGTAGTCATGTATGGATATGAGAGTGGGACAATAAAGAAAACCAAGCACCAAAGAATTGATGCTTTGGAACTGTGGTGTTGGAGAAGACTCTTGAGAGTCCCTTGAACATCAAGGAGATCAAACCAGTCACTCCTAAAAGAGATCAGTCCTGAATGTCCATTGGAAGGACTGATCCTGAAGCTGAAACTCCAATACTTTGGCCACCTGATGTGAAGAACTGACTCCTTAGAAAAGACCCTGATGCTGGGAAAGACTGAAGGAAGGAAGAGAAGGGGACAAGAGAGGAAGAGATGGTTGAATGGCATCATCAACTTGATGGTCATGAGTTTGAGCAAGCTCTGGGAGTTAGTGATGGACAGGGAAGCCTGGCATGCTGCAGTCCATGGGGTCACAAAGAGTCAGACACGACTAAGTGACTGAACTGAAGACTGCGTAGTTGAATCTTCATGATACTTTGCAATAAGAACCATTTACCATTATCTATTGCAAAAAGAGAAAATACGTGGGAAAAAATTCTAAAATAGAGTGGATATATGCATAACAGACTCACTTTGCTGTACACCTGGAACTGTAAGCCAATAAAAATAACAAAGGCAAGCGATGCATTTGTCTTTTCAAAATTTCAGATGTTTTGCATTTACTGACCTTGTCAATAGGATACCCTCCTGGAGAGGGTTCAAGGGAACTTGTAGCAATGACAGGATAAACTGCTTTTGAAGAAATTCATGCTAGGAGAACCATATTGTAAAACCTCATTTTGACATGATTCTAATGTTGGGATTTTGTCCTGAAAAAAAAAAAAAAAAAAGCTTAAATCTCTTCTGTCTGCATACTGAAATCTGGAAGGGTTTTAAAACATTAGAAGTTTATGTTTTCAAACAATTTCAGCAGGTTTGGGCTAATTGGTTGAAGATGTAGAAATACTACATCTTCCAAATAGTTGCAACAATTGATTGACGGAGAAGATGTGAGCTTTACAGAAGAATCTCAAAATCAAAAGAGTTTTGCATAATTGGTAAGTGGAAGTAACCAGTGAGTTTCATAATTTAATAAGACAGAACAGTGTGGTTCCTCTGCAGCTACCCATCTAAGATATTTCTCAGTTGTGACAACCCTTAAAACCAAGAATCAAAACAAACTAACCTTAGAGCTTCAAAATTCTATATCACAGAGTGGTAAAAACAAACTTCAGAAAACAGAGCACTTGTACTCACATCATTGACAAATTAGTGTTTTCATTTTTGGTGAAGAAAGGTTTTGTATCAAGAGTATTTTATGATATTTGAGAATAAAAGTATACGTACTACATTAATACAGCTGCGTATACATAAGACGTAAGTATGCGTGTGTTCTGTGCTAAGTTGCTTCAGTCATGTCCGACTCTTTGCAACTCCATGGACTGTAGCCCACCAGGCTGCTCTGTCCATGAGATTCTCCAGGCAAGAGTACTGGAGTGGGTTGCCATGCCCTTCTCCAGGGGATCTTCCAAACCTAGGGATCGAACTCGCGATCCTGTGTTGCAGGCAGATTCTTTACCACTGAGCCACCAGGGAAGCCCTGACATAAGTATACAGACATAACATATCACTTGTGTCCCCAGATCACAATCTATTTGCTGGCTAGTATGTTGTGACCTTTTAAAATTTTCATTCTAGAAATTAGATTTTTAGCTAACAATTTCCCACATTTATCAGCTGAAGCTACCTTGAGTTGACACCATTTTTCTAGTTCCTCCTCATGAAAGCTCCTCTCTGTGGGTTTCATGGCAACTTTTCTTCTTTTTTACTATTAATTCTGTAAGTTTTTCTCCAGGCACTTCATTCCACCTGTCCCTTAAAATTTGGTGTTCCCAAGGTGCTCAGCTGTGTGTGTTTCTATATTCTCCCCCTGGAGGGGACTGGAGATATTTCTGCACTTCAGACTCTTTGAGCTCATCCTTGAGCCATTGCTACAGAGACCAGTCCCACTCAAGAGCAGCTCAACATCATCTCACCTGCCTGGCATCCTGGCCAGGAGCTCCTGACATGGCTCACAGGTGCCTGTGGGAATCTGCTCAGGCTGACACAAGTAGCCCAGAAAGCCAAGGAGTTACACGCAGCAAAACTTGATCAAAAGGGATGATAAGTCTCCAGGATGAATGCCTCCCTGATTCTTCTGATCTTTCCTCAAGTTCCATGGGCTGGAGCAACCAGTCACCTGAAGTGGAGACCAGCTCAATAAAGCACTGTATTGTCTCTCATTTCCCTACTACTGGGCATGTAAGACACTGAACAGCTTAAACTAGTTTTGCTTCCTTAAAGAAGTTTGTGGCTTAATCAAACCTTGAGTGATTTTACAGGAAGAGCACTGTGCATGTGCAAGATGGGAACCCTTGTCCCCAGCATGACCCTGGAACCAAGAATCTTAAATTTATGGAACCCAAGTAATAACGATATTGCCACTAGAGTCGTTTATAAAATGAGATGTTCTTCAATAAGAAAAACCAGTTTCCAGCAGCCCAAGTAGCTATGTTACCATACATGGATTGATTTGAGACTAGCCCATTAGCCAAGTGTGAAATTCCCTGAGCCCCTTACACTTTGCCCCCAACTCTGACTCGGGGAGACGGTTTGAGCATTGATCTCGCAATAAAGCTTGCTTTCCTCAGAAAATAGCACCATAGTGTTGGTTTCTACATGCGCTGGGCAGTGAGCACTTGCTCAGCATCACTTCCTCCCATTGTACTATGTTCCCAATAAACCACCTGCACATCAGTCTCCACCTGGGTCCCCTGAAAGCAGAATCTGAAACAAAGACATGGGATCAGCTCCATCATCAACCACATGTACTTCAACGTCCACAGGTCTCCTCCACTAGGTTTCTGTCCAGCCTAACTGCCAGTGTCTGTGTCTACCTGAGTGGCCCACAGCAATCCAAGGCCCAAGAGAAACACTCAGTTCTTATCTCCCCTTTATTTTAGTAAGAGGCACCATCATTTGAGTTGATCACTTCTGGGGCCCTCAAATTATTCTTAAGATCTCTGTTCTCACTCCTTTAACAAGTCACAATTCTAAATTCTGTATCTGTATTCCCTCAGAATACCTTAGTTAGGATTCTAACTAAAAACCCAACTATTGTCTCATCTGATTTTGTTCATCTCCATTTTTTACCTGCTTTAATCATTTAATTTTATGAATATTTATAGCATAAAGATTAATTCAGTAAACATCTACATGTATAAACCACTCACCAAGAAAGAGTTTTAGCACTACATTTGAAGCCTCCATTTTCTATTAGGATCCAAATTCAAGCCCATCCCATTTCTTTGCATAGTCCCTTGAAATTGGAACCATTTACAAGGCAGATGATCTAGAACCTAGATTTGCAGATTTTATTCCCATGGTATCATTTGTCATGTTCTTCTGTCCCCTGTCTTCTATAAATTGAAAGTTAGATCTAGATGCTTGGTATTCAAGCCTGTATTTTGGCAAGAACAGTTAATAGGGGGCTATTTCAGGCCAGCTATTCTGTGCTATTCTGGGGCATGGCAAATATTTTCCCCACAGGTTCTGACACTGTATTGCAATAAAGTAAAATACCAAGAAAAATGGGGAAAGGGAAGAAGGGATGGCAAACACGACAAGAGTGCATCTGAGTTGGCCATAGTTCTCTGACCAGCTGGTTTCTCTGGAGGTCTTTCAAGAGGACAAGGAAGGCATTTCCCCTCAAATCCCTCCGAGAAGGAATGGTTTGTCCACCAGCTCCTTTCTCCCACTGCCAGAGCTGCCCCAGGGACTATAGACTCTGTCCCGCACCCCAGTCATCTGATGTGCATTCAGAGGGTCCCCAGTGCCCTCATGTTCCCAGAGGGAGTCATCATAAGACAAGGCTGTGAGCAACCTAATGCCCCCCTACAGCCCTCGCAGTTCCCTCACTCTCAGGCAGTGGCTGAGGCAGCAGCAATTTCTCTCCCCAGACTACAGAAAAGTACTACCCAGGATTAGAGGCACTGGACTCCGGCCAAGTCAATGTTAGAATGGCGCACATCTGAATCCAGAACTGCCATGCCATAAACTTCAATCAGAAGGCACAAAATGTCTCACTTTTTGACAAGAGAACACATTGATCATTTTCTGAAATCATTATTTTCTGTGCTACAAGACTCAGGCAAATCCTTCACTGAGATTTATTCATGTTGCTGACTGTGCTTGTAATTCATTTTCAGGGCTTACTTCAGCCTCCCCTGACATCAGGGTGCCTGAGTTGATAGCTGCTCAACTTTTTGCGTTCCTTGAATGAGGATGGATACCCTTATTCCTACTATTAAAAGTCATCCTACAAGCTCAACTTCCCCCAGTGAGCAGGATGGGCTAATGTAGTCAGCCTTTAAAATTCTACTAACATTGGGCTTGGAAGTATACCCATCCTGGAACAAGGAGAGGATCACCAGGGGAGGAGAAATCAGTAATCTTGACACAATCCAAGGTCATGCCAAAGAACAGGATGAGTTAGAGAAGATCAGATACACTGACTTTGTGGAGAGACAGATGGCAGCCTCATGCTTCCCAGGCCACAGAAAGACAACAGTAAGGGGACTGCCTTGGTAGCCTCAGGGAGAGCAGGCCATCTTATCAGCAGAAAGGTAGGCTATGGGGCAAGAACAGGCACACGTCCAAGGCTGCTGATGTGATCAGCCTCCATCTCGGGCCTTTCACATGACGTCATCTCCCCTCTGCCTGAATGATGGTGACCCAGCCTGGCTAACAGAACCATTTCCACATATTACCCAGCCTGGAACTGGAATCCGCAGTTCACCAGCTCCTTCAGGGTCTGCTGTCATAGGGCCTCCCTGCTCAAAGTGAGCTCTACCTGAGGCAGCACTGTGCGATGGGAAACAAGGTCACAGCCGTTAAAGGCCCAAATCTGGGAACTGATGTGACTCAGAGTCTCTCACTGGGTTGGTTGAGGCCTTCTCTAGCATGCCTCACAGCCTGATTATCCAATCTGCTTCCTCCTGTTCCTTTCACGGCTGCTCATTGCTGACCAACATCTTATACCCCAAACTTTCAGCACCTGCCTTAGGCAACTTGCAACAGCTCACTGTCCATGTGCTTCTCCCCTACCCACATTCTAGACTTCTCGCCTTCAGACCTTGCCTGTATGGTCTAGGTTACTTGCAGAGAGGTTAACAGTTTTCATTCCTGAAAGTTTTAACCCCAGCCACCAAGCTCTTGGTTACTGAAATTCGTGGCTATTGACAGTCACAGAGGGACCAAAAGATGCCACCCCATGATCCCCAGGCATGTTCCTGCCCACCCCACCATTATCTAAGGGCAGACTTGCCTCCATACCACAGCCAAAGTTATATAGCAATTGCTTTCTTGTGTCTCCTTGGCAGGAAAATTCCGTCTTTCTAACCCATAAATCAAAAACTTGCAACAAAGCGTAAACTTGTGGCAGAGGGAAGCACCCTCCCTGGGTGGGTCCTGAATAGGAAATGTAGGAGTGGCCATTCCTATCTCCACTCCTTAATGCTAAGCAGAAGATGACGATATTCTATTGGCAGCATCATGGATGTAGTTAAGGGCTGGTGCCAGCCTCTGCTTTTTGGAATTTTACCATCCCCATGTACACCAGGGAGCCCAGCTGCCATCTACCTTGGCCTACAGAGTTTCTTCCCCACAAGTTTCTCAAGGATTGGTGACTTCACTACTGTTCTATGGGTCCAGAGAAAGGAGTAACCTCTGGGGTATCCAGGGAGACAGATAGCGCATGACTTCTCTGGACAAATATTCAAGCCATCCAGACCACTTGTAAGAACTCCCCACTAGCACTGATCAGGATTGCCTGATATAGTTGAGCCCAGATCGTCTGCCAACACTGGGCATTGCAGTGGACCCATGCTAGAATGGGAAGAGGGGTGCTCCTCTGAGATGATCAGTCATTGAAGATCACAGGTCATACCAAAGAATGGGATGAACTGGAGAGGTGAGATCACCTAGACTTCAAGTAGAAATAGTAGGTGAAATAGTTTACATTCAACAGGAAACAATTCCAGCAAGGGTCTGGTTTGAGAGCAGAGCAAGGGAAATAGAGGTGGCCATAGCTGGACTAGCTAGGCAGTTTAGGAGAGAGGGGACCTCACCAGTCAAGTGGGAAGGGGGTCGTGGGAGCATGACAGACTGCCGGGGCTGCTGCATGGTCTGCGTTGTGCTCATTCTTCCCCACACCTTACCCCCTTCTCTGCTCAGCCATCTGGCATAGCCAGCCCAGCAGACAGATTTGTTTCCACTAAGTCAGCAGTTAGAATATGCCAGTTCACCAGCTTCTTCACCAGTTAGTCAGAGCCTTCCTGGTCAAGGTGAAGTTCTCTCTGGGGAAGAACTGTGATGGAGTGAAGTGCTGGGTCATGGCTGTCTCTGACCCAAGTTGGGGCATTGATGAGGAACTCTGGTGTGAGCATGCCCATTGAGTTGGCTGAAGCTTTCTCTGGCCTGCTTTCCCAATCTGACTTTCTGCCCAGTGTTCCCTCCTAGATGTTGATCCCTGATAATTACCTTATACCCCCAATTATATATCAGCTCTTCTTTGGGAGGATCCAACCTGCAAAGGGTCATTGCTGCTATTGCGTTCCTCTACTGCCCATTCTAGACTTCACTTGTGTGATATAGATTTGCCCAGAGTGGGTAACTCAGACATTCATCTCTGAGCAGTCCTTAGTCTTCACCTGGCTTACCAGTCTCTTACCAGATCATTGAATCTGAAATTCCTGCTATCACCAGGCAGGAAGTGGCAAACAGGGCCTACTGAGGCCCTCACATGCTTCCATTGTGTAGCAGCAGCCCTTGTTCTTCATAATGGCTAGAGTCAATCATATCATTAAATGTTTTCAGCCGTTAGTTGGTCCTATAGAGTCTGGAGTATCCTATGTTTGGTGAAACGCTTGTGTCCTTTTATGGGAACATCACCCACTTTACCTTCCTCTGTTTAAAAACTAGACCATCTAACATTGTAGCAAAAGGGAGCACAAGTTCCAAAACAGATCCTGAGTTGGAGAGGTAGAAGTGGCCACGTCCACCTCCACTCACACTAAATATCCTCTGATGCTACCTGTTGGTGGCATTAAGCAGTGGCTAGGCATGCAGCTTAAGACAGTAAGGTGTCAGGCATCAAAAACTGATACACCAGCTCTGGACAAGAAGCCATACTTCGGGTTTGTCAGGCCAGGATTGTGCAGCCTACCACAATAGACTGTGTTCCTGTGGGGCCTGTAGTCAGACTAATGGCAGATGCTCACTGAACCCATCTGATTACCGCAGGTCATACGCACACACTGAATGGGGAGATGATTGACAGAGACCATGATTCCCACATCTTTAAGACTTTGGGGGCAAGAGTAATATCTTCTATTCTGCATAGTATTCATTCTGAAAGTGAAAGTGAAGTCGCTCAGTCGTGTTTGACTCTTTGCGACCCCATGGACTGAGGAGTTTGGTAGGCTACAGTCCATGGGATTCTCCAGGCAAGAATACTGGAGTGGGGTGCCATGCTCTTCTCCAGGGGATCTTCCTGACCAAGGGATCGAACCTGGGTCTCCTGCATTACAGGCAGATGCTTTACCCTCTGAGCCACCACTTTTCCACTAATTTCACAGTCAGTCACCTGAAAGACTTCTCTACCCTTATCACTTAGTCCATAAATCAAGAAGTGTCATGAGGGCTGTACCAATTGCCAAGTGGGTCAATCCTCTCAAGCCTTTAGTGTAATGGAAAATGACCACAGAGTGGATCCGGAGACCCACTGGACCGATAATAAGGCCAACTTCGGGTGGACTTAACCTTCCACATACCTTTACTCTAATAGCAAAGTTGTAATGAGTGTTTTGGGTTCTTCATCAGTAACATATCTGACCCTGTGTCCAATGACTCCTGATTGATCTGAGTAGTTTCCTTTCCACAGAGTGGACTTACCCACTTTACATAACTGTCCATAGATGCTTTTGGGAAGGGACTTGGGGAATCATTTCGTGTACTGGTCATGATATTGTGGGGTCCTTCCTCAGGGGGTCTTGGCCTGTATTGACTCAGGTTTAATAAGTGAGCAAAGGACACTGGCTTTTCATTGGGCAGTAAGTGTCAACATCCTGCTCTCCACTCTTGATCCCCTTTGGTTGGGCAAGTCAGGTGACACTTTTGGTGGTCATCCTTTTCCCCACCCCATGGATCACAGTCTAGCAGCCCTGTGGTTTGGGGTTTCTGCTCACCACTCTGGCTTTGTGGCTCTTCATGGGAACCCTCAGAGGCAATGGGGATGTAGTTAAGGACTGTAGCCAGCCTCTGCTTTTCTGAATCATACCAACCCCATGGATACCAGGGAGCCCAGCTCTATATATCCACAGCTGTCCACTTTGGCCTGCGGAGGATCCCTCACAAAGGGCTCAGTGTCTGGTGTCCTCATTAACACTCTCCTTTATGTCTAGAGAAAAAGACCATCTCTGTGGCATCCTGGAGAACAACAGCACATGGCTCAATATCCAAACCATCCAGACCACCTTAGCTTCTTCCAAAGACAGAGGAATCACCACAAGGGCCTTCCCAAGAATCTGTTTATATTGAAGCACCAAGGACTAGGGAAATAACCACTGAACAGTACCAGAGATTCACCGGACTAGTTGACTGAGGATTCTAACTGGTCCCATACATCCTCAGTCTAATTGGAAATTCATAAAGCATTTTCCCATCCTTCATGTTAACATGTCCGACCCTTTGTCCAGCAGCTCCTGAAAGAGCTCAGTATTTTCTTTTTCCCCAGTATATTGCTACCTAGGTAGTGACTATAGGTTCCTTCTGAGGCAAACTTTGAGAATCGCTTCTGTATGTAGTTGCTGTAGCCTTTCTTCAAGGGGCGTTAACTAGGATAGGTTTAGGTGAGACTTGAGTAAGGGATAAGTGGCTTCTCACTGGAGAGCTGGTGTCCATCTTCTCAGACACTCCTCGTCTTTGGTTATACAGGTCAAGCAATACGTGCATGGCCGCTGTACCACTAGCTACACAAGGTCTAGTTGCCTTAGATCATGGTCTTTCATTTGCTGTTCTGGCTTTATGGCAATGTGGATGTGATCAAGTGTTATTGCCTGGCCTCTGCTTTTTCCAAATCCTACCATCCCCAAGGACAGCAGCAGGTCCAGTTCAACATAAACCTTTACTCTAGTCAACCCTGGCCTATAGATGGCAGCCAGCCCCATTTTTCAGCGACACTGGTCCCTTCCATCATTAGTACCCTGCTTGTCTTAAGCAGCATCCTGGGGATCATCCAGGTTTCTCTGGTGTTGTAATAAAGGTCTTTTAAAAAGCCCACTTCTGGTCCTTAAGACTTTCCTGAAGTCGTTGCCATCTCATCTCTTCGTTTGCAGCTTGTCAATGGCCCTCAAACTTGGCTGAAGTTAAAGTCACTCGAGGAGTTCTAAATATGCTGATGCTTGGGCCTTGTCTCCTGAGGTTTACAGAAGATTATGGGAAGTTTAAAGGTCAAGATTTTTTTTTTAATATCTTACAGTGTCGTGAATACACAGCCGGTTTGAGGACTGATACTATATGCCACCTTTTCATAACCCTTCCCTTGCCAAAGCTTCTGATAACCATACCAACAGCATATTAAGGCTGGTTCCATACATCTTTGTCAAGATATCAGTCCACCGAGAACACCCCAGAAGGCCTCCATCATCCAGCCTCGCGTTCTGCACTCCTGCTCCAGCATCTTCAAGTCATTTCTAAGTCTTAAAGCTCCTCCTGACAGAGTCACCAGGTCCTATGCATCCTTCAGGGATTAATCCTGTTCCTGTCACAAGAACAGACTGCCCTTCTTGGGCCACGCTGGATTTGACACCCGTGATTGTCCTAGAAGCTGTGAGGGATACTTTACACCTCTTACAAGGAGCAAATATCAGCTTGAGATATGTCTCAGGTGAGAAAAGGAAGGGGCTGAGAAGGTTCTTCAGGGCTGGGTGGTTCAAGGACCTGAAGTACCTCTGTCCAGAGGTCCCTGGACCAGGATCGTGCTCTATCAGGGTCCACTGCTGGTGCACGAGGCTTGGCAGGGTGAGAACGTAACATCCCTATAACTCCGTCGCCCTGATATCCTAACTGGGCCCACTTCTCAGCTCCATGTGCACTTTGGCATCATTTAAAGGAGTCCTCATCCTCTACAACCAAGGTCTATTTTGCTGAACTGAGCTCCTATTTCTGTTCAGTGCTCCTCCGGCCATTAGCCAGTTTCTCAGTCCTGGTGATCACTACTGCCTCTCTGGCTCTCAAATGTTGGGGAAACTGTCTGAGCAAGTACATGCCCTCTGACCTCTGTCATCCCTATTCATATCAGATAAGTCTTAGTAATCATGATGCTATAGTGCAGAGGTTCCCAAACTCAGTGTTGGAATCCCCTGGGATGCGAGTCAAGCACAGGGGCCCCAGACTCGCTGAAGCAGGACAGAGTCTAGATTTTGTACTTTCAAATTCCCCAGGTGATTCTGATCCCCCAAATGTGAGAATTATTGGTATATACCAAGCCAGGCTAATATTACTCGCAGCTCAGTCAGTAAAGAATCTCCCGGCAATGCAGGAGACCAGAGTTCAATTCCTGGGTCAGGAAGAGCCCCTGAAGAAGGAAATGGCAACCCACTCCAAAATTCTTTTATTTATTTTTTTTATTTTTTTCATCTCAGGTGTACATGAGTTCCCAATCTTGAACCCGCCCCCCACCTCCCACTCCACATCAACTCTCTGCATCATCCCCGTGCACCAGTCCCAAGCATCCTGTATCCTGAACCGAATATAGACCGACAATTCGTTTCCCACACGACAGCACACATGTTTCAGTGCCATTCTCCCAAACCTCCCCCCCCCCTCGAAGTCCAAAAGTCCATTCCATGCATCTGTGTCTTTTGCTGTCTCGTATACAGAGTTATCATCACCATGTTTCTAGATTCCATATATATGAGTTAGTATACTGTATTGGTGCTTTTCTTTCTGGCTTACTTCACTCTGTATAATTGGCTCCAGTTTCATCCATCTCATTAGAACTGATTCAAATGTATTCTTTTTAATGGCTGAGTAATACTCCATTGTGTATATGTACCACAGCTTTCTTATCCATTCATCTGTTGATGGACACACTCCAAGATTCTTGCCTGGGAAATCCCATGAACAGAGGAGCCTGGTGGAGTCAGTCCATGAGTCTCAAAAGTTGGACTTAACTTAGCAATTAAACCACCACAGCATGCCAGGAATTATTAAAATAGAGGTGGGTAAAGAAAATCAGGGAAAACATTAGGGACTTCAAGGCCAAGCATGGGCTCAAGTTTGGAATATCTGGGGCCCCAAGACACAGAAGTTCACTTGCTCAGGCTCTTTACCTAGGATCCCCAACCGGCTATTTACTAGAGACTGGGGCAGAGACCAGAGCCCTGTTTGGTGGGACAGGCTTTCAAGGTAAGACTGGATGCTGCTGGATGCAAGTACAAACACTTCTTTCCTGGAGCTCCTCTCAGAAGGCACTAAAGCCTTACGCCATGGGATAAGGAGTGGGAAATATTCCCCCACTGAGCCTGGCCAAGACCAAAGCTTCTGAAGGAAGAGAAGTCAAACCCATATGTCTTTGTAGGAGTGAAGGCATTTCTTCTCCCATTTCTAGGATGAAAGGTAAGGGCCATGACTCCTAGAAGAGGGATACCTGGAGTCCCGCCACAACTCCTACACCCATGGAGGTATGCTGCTGCTGGGACAAGGCAGAAGGTACTTTCCTGCTAAGACCAGAGGGCACATGGCTGCCATGGGGATGGGGCAGAGATGCTCAGAAACCCCCATTCCAGAGGCTCAGGAACCCAGTGAGACTGAGACAAACACTGGACAAGAACAGAGGACACCTCTGCCCACACTGCAAGCCTAGCAAGGGCAATAAGCACAAAGATCACTGCCGGGCAGGACAAGGTCATGGAGAGAGACCTTTTCTGTGGCCCAGAACAGTTGAAAGCTGAGGATGAGTGAGAACACAGGATAAGTCTGACACTGTAGGCCTCTGGCTTTCCAGGTTGCTGAGTGGGTAAAGAACCTCCCTGCAATGCAGGAGAACTCCAGAGATATGAGTTTGGTTCCTGGGCTGGGAAGATCCCCTGGAGGAGGGCACAAGAGCCCACTCCAGTATTCCTCCCTGGAGAATCCCCATGGACAGAGGAGCCTGGTGGGCTATAGTCCATAGGGTCGCAAAGAGTCAGACATAACTGTAGCTACTTTGGACTAGCACTGTAAACATAAGGCAGAAACAGACTCTGCTGGAGATACTGGAAGCAGTGAAAGCTACAACGGCCCCAAGAAAACCCCACATCTGACGAGACTTGCTATCCTACCTCTCCAACATACAGCCAACAGCCCAGCAGCCCATTTCCAGGCACAAGATTTATCTGTACTGTTCATAAAACTGGCACTCAGACATGTTGCAAATGGAAAGAAACTAATTGCAAAGGGATGATACAGCCAGCAAAGCCAGTTCAAAGATGCCTCAGATGCTAGAGCATCACACAGGCACTTTAACTAGGATCCTATGAGAGGACTTGGTGTAAGGGTTTAGACAACATGCGAGGACCCAGAACAGACTCGAGTACACAAGAGTTTAAAATGACAGCTGCCTTATAGCAGGTGTGGATGGGACAGAATGAATGCTTCAGTACATACGGGAAAAAATTTGAGTATGGACCGTATCATGGGCCAGATATCTACCAGCTGATGATGTAAAGATGTAGATATAAGAACCAGCTTATTCTATGTTGTCTTTCTAAAGTTGTTTTGACTGGGGGATAAGATAGAAGGAATTCTGTGGCATGTAAAAAGCACACAAGAATGTTGAATTCTTTCTTACTATAAAGAATTAAGACCTAGATGGGATGGGGGGTGTAGGGAGGTCCAAAGGGAAGGGGATTTATACATATAGTTGATCCACTTTGTTGTATGGCAGAAACTAACATTGTAAAGCAATTAGACAGTTAAAAAAAAATTAAAAGTGGACAAGAAAAAGACTATAAACTGGAAGAAAATATTCACATCATATAAACTAAAAGAGACTCGTGTTTTGATTATATAATGAACTCCCATAAGTCAGTAAGAAAGAAAAAGTGCTCGATAGTAAGTTGTAAACAGAGTTCACAGAGTTAACCAGCAAAGGTGGTCAGTAACCCTGAAAATCAGGGACAGAAGTTAAGCGAGATCACAGAAGCACCAGGTGGGTAGCTGTTAAGGTAAAAACTACCTGACTATCAGTGAGTCCCAGCAGAAGACAAATGGCTCCCTTGGTTTAGACCACGAGGAGGGTTTCTTTGCCGAGGGATTCCTTACGGGGTGTTGGTGGCGTGTAGGGGAAGCACAGTGGTTAGTGCAGGACCAAGGGGAGAGGCTGTTACTCTCTCCCGGGGGCTGGAGAAGGAGTCACCTTCTCTCTGCTCTCTCGCCAGTGCTCCCTATTGGTGGGCCCTAATCAGAGACCAGAGCACCTGCAAGATGAAATCCATTCAAATCAGCCTCCAGGAACAGGGGAGGTGGATGAAGGAGGTCAGAGGAGCCAATGAAGGATCCTCAGACTATACATTGTTAGGAACCCCGAACAATGACTTTCATTGTAGCTGAATGGGCACATACAAAGGCTTTAGTCATTTCCAGTAAAATCTAAGGTCTGCACACCCAGTGACTCCTGGACGTACACCAGAGAACCTTAAACCTGTGCCCTGGGAGACAGTCAGGAATGCTCAGAGCAGGACTGCTTAGACAGCAAAGCCCTGGAATGAAGCCCTTGCCCGATGTTGGCTCCCAGTTTTGGTCTTTGCCCTTTTGTTCCACTCAGGGTACTACAGGGAGCTCACCCTTGAACTCACAGGCTGCGTTTCCCCGGCTCCTCATTTAGCTAGCTCTTATCTGCTTTTTGGCCAGTGAAAGGCCTGGTGAGGGGCCGAAGGGTGGGAGAACCCAGGGTATTCTTTCTGCTTACTCTTTGTTTCAGGAAGCTCCCCTGACTCAGGTAGGCTGGCCTCATTCCTGCGTCTCCAGGGGCCTCACCCTGGGCTTCCTAAGACTCTGCTCGCTACTGTCTCCCCAACCTAGTGGCTGTAATGTACCCCTGAAACTGTTCATTTCTTGGTTTCCCCACCATCTCAGTCCATTTCCTAGCACCTCGATCTTCAGAAATAACTCACTACTTGGCTTGAATCCTCTTTGTAGTAAATATTTGGAATGCTTCATTTCCAAGTTCGTTGTTGATGTTGTTCAGTCACTAAGTCATACCCAACATTTTGCGACCCCATGGACTGCAGTCTGCCAGGCTTCCCTGTCCTTCACTGTCTCCTGGAGTTTGCTCAGTTTCATGTCCACTGAGTCAGTGATGCCATCCAGCCACCTCAACCTCTGCTGCTCCATCATTTCGCCATCAATCTTTCCCAGCACTGGGGTCTTTTGCCATGAGTTGCCTCTTCATATCAGGTGGCCAGAGTATTGGAGCTTCAGCATCAGTCCGTCCAGTGAATACTCAGACTTGATTTCCTTTAGGATTGACTTTGTTGTGGTATGCAGGATCTTCAGTTGCTGCATGTGGGGTCTAGTGCTTTGTCCAGGGATCAAACCTGGGTTCCCTGCATTGTGAGCATGCAGTCTTAGCCACTGGACCACCAGGAAGTCTTTTCTAGATTTAGACCCCAATTAAGAGTTAGAAGATACACTGCACTGAAAAAAAAAAAATGCCAAAGATGAAGATTGCCTAATTCATTGTATAAAACTAGCATAGTTCTAATACCACAGACAGAAAAGTGAGGAATATGTCAATATCATTAACAGATGAAAGAAGTCTAAAAATATTGGGAAATCAAATACAGAAGTATATTAAAATAAATAGGGACCAAGTAGAGTTTGTCTCAGGAATCCAAGAATAGATCACTATTGGAGGATATTAATAATTTCATTACTATGTTAGAGAAAAAAGACACATTATCTCAAATTAAAAAAAATCATTTGCAACCTTTATGAATGAGTGAATTTTGTCGACCTAGGAATGAAAAGAAACATCTCTAGCTTGATAGAGAATCTTCCAAAGGCTTAGAGCAAACACCACATTTAATGAACCATTAGAAGCATTCAATTTACTGAGATGGTATTACTACTATTGTTATTAATGTTGTCCTGGGAGATTAAATGCTGCTAACATTAAGTAGAGAGAAATATTTGTAGCTATGATCATACTTCAAGCTCAAGAAGGAAATTCAAGTTCAAACTGAGTACATGCTAGAATTATACTTATTCCTCCCCTCATATGTCAATGGTTCAGAAAGCTCATGAAAGACGACATAGCCATATTAAAATGACCAAGGGGCTTCCAAGGTGACTCAGTGGTAAAGAATCTACCTGCCAATGCAGGAGACATGGGTTCTATCCTGGGTCAGGAAGATCCCCTGGAGGAGGAAATGGAGACCCACTCCAGTATTCTTGCCCAGAAAATCCCATGAACAGGAGCCTGACAGGCTACAGTCCATGGTGTCAGAGAGAGTCAGACAAGACTAAACACACATATACACACACAAAATGGTGGGGAGGGAGGTCAGGTGACGTCTTAGACCCAAGACAGGGCTCCAAGCAGGAACCCAGGACGTCAACTCTAGTTGTGATGAGTGACTTTCTTCTGCTTAAGACAAGATTTCCCAAGGACACCTACCCCCATCCCCTTGGGGAAGGTACAAAGATAACTTCCTGTGGCCCATGCTCAAAAGTGGGGAGGAACCCATACCAACCAAAATAAACCCAGTTACTCAGCCCTCTTGCCATCCATGGGCTCAGATACACTAGGTCACTCCCTTCGAAAGTCAAAATTACTGTTAGTGGGGCCTCCCTGGTGGTCCGGTGGTTAATGGTCCACCTATTGATACAGGGGACACAGGTTCAGTTTCTGGTCCAGGAAGATCTCACGGGCCTTGGGGCAACTAAGCCTGTGCACCACAATCGCCGAGGCTGTGCCCTCGGGCCTGTGCTCCACAACAAGTGAAGCCGCAGCACTGAAAGACCTGATCACAGCTCGAGTGGCCCCAGCTGGAAAACCCTCACGCGGCAACAAAGACCCAGCACAGTCACGAAATTAAAAGGATGTATATTACAAAAACACATTATTATTCCTAGTGTTTAGTGATGCTTTATGTAGTCAACTCTTCCCCTCCTTTTCCAATCTCATTTTAGCTTAGAGATAAGCATAAACTGAGGAGAGAAACAGTTTGTCCAAAGCCAAGTGACTAGTTAATGGCCAGATACCCCTCATTCCCATCGTTTATTACCTGACATGCCTATTCCATAACCAAAAAAAGAAAGCTATTCCCCATCTATTCCAGTACCTAGACAGGCCAGCTCTTGCATTTATCGGTGCTGTTTTAATACATTAATTTCTGCTTCTGTTACTTTCTTTAGTGATCTCATTTAAACAGAAAACTTGTTTATGGGATTTGGCTAAAATTACAGTTACACTCAAAGCTTCTGTAATGTCTTTGAAAAAACACATGTTTTTAAAAATTATTTAAGTTATGAGTTTACCTCTGGGCACTTCATTTATTCTTTGAACCAGTACTTATGAAGCAGAGCATTTTAAATTGGAAGAGCATTGGGGTTTTTTTTTTTCTGTTGCATAAGTTATATTCTCTTGTGACAATGCAATTTCTGTCTTTTGAAATGTCAGATTCTCTGGCCCAGTATAGAGTTGATTTTTATCAGTCTTTCATGGATGCTTAGAAAATTCAAACTCTTAATAGGGTACAAAGTTCCATGTCTAATTATCAGCTTAGCACAGAGCTCCATTTTTTCCTAAAAAAAAAATCAGATAGGAGATGAAGAAATGTAACCCAACAGTCACATGCTTGGATATATTCCAGAGTATTCTCAGATTCATAAATATTCTAGAATATTCATTTTGGTGTTAAGGAAAGTTGGCAAAGAACCTAGATGCTCACTACAGGAAATGAAAAATGGAATTATGGAAGTTAGAAGCCATGAACTGCATGTAGTGTAACAACCAATTTTGATGCTAAGTGAAACTGAAAGATCTATAGCACAATATCATTTATGTAAATGAAAAATACATGTAACATTTTGTCTTATCCAAGGATAAATGCATATTTTCAGACATTTAACACACTCTAGAGTGATTAGCTATAGGACAGGTTGAAATTGGAGGAAAAAACCAAGGATAAGGAGAGAAGAGGAAAGAGGTTACAATCATTCTGGCTTAGAATATTTGATATTTGGTACCTCTGAGCACACACACCCCCCCCCCTAAGACATAAGGCTCATGCAAGTTAGCTGATTTGTCCTCAGATCCTTTGCCTTCCACCCCTGCAAAATACTATTTGCAGATTCCTCTGCTGTGATGGGCAACTTCTAAGACAGCACACTCACGATCCCTGCTTCTTGGAATTCACATCATTCCCTAACATCCTGCCCCCTTCAGTGTGGGCAGGACCTGTCACTTGTTTCTAAATACCAGAATACACCAAGGGCATCACTTTAATGCTTGTGTTTTATGAGACAGCATCCACACAAGATGAAGGTCACGATTTCCCTTTTGGCTTTAATGAAGCAGCCATCTGTGTTAGGGAAACACATATGGCAAGGAAACGCAGGAAACCTCTAGAAACTGAGGATTGCCTCTGGTCAGAAGCCAGCCAGAAACAGTCCAAACACGACCAAGCAGCTGAATCTTACCGCCCATCTGAGTTTGGAGGTAGATTCTTCCCCAGACAAGTATCAGTATGAAAATGTGCAGCTCAGCCAACACCGGGATTGCAATTTTGAGACACTCTGGAACAGAGGACCAGCGAGGCTGTGCCTGGACTCTTGATACTTAGAAATTGTGATAGCTGTATTGATTTCCGCTGCCGAGTTCAGTCCTATTCTTATGTAGCACCAGTTAAGAAATGAGTCCATCAGCAACTTCTGGCTAGGCTCAGAAAATGGCTTACTTACAGAATATTGGGTAGAGGACAGACAAGCTCACGTATTTACCTTCTCTTTCAGCTCGAACATCATCTCAGTGACTCCAGGTTGCCCTCTCCTGCCAGATGGCCTCACATGACCCTGGCTCCAGGAACATCAGAGCTTCACTTTCACAAGCCTGCTTGCTCATCTCTGGGTTACAGCACTCATTCCATTTCACTTTATTTTTATGGTAGCAATGTAGTGAATTCTCTTGAAGTCTTTCCAGTAAGGAAAACTGAGCCAATGTTGACAAAAGGCCCAGAGAATTTGTTCTTGATTTCTTAATGAAGTATCATAAAATACATGTAAAATATTGAGAAACAAAAGATCGGAGTGATATCTATGGATTGGATAATTCCTACTGTTACAAAGCCCATTCTCCCCCACTGATCTATATAATCAAACAATACCAAATGAAGATAATTTTCTACGGTAATTGACACTGTTCAAAAATTCATCTGAGTAGGAGCAGAGTAGCCCAAGTCATTTTAGTACAGAACGAAGCAATTTTATTACCTGATTTCAAGACTTTAATAGAGCTATAATAACCAAGGCAGTGTGGTATTGGCATAAGGTCGACATACATCACTTGTCACAACCAGGCTTTCTGGGAAGCAGATACTGAGAGGAATGCAGACATTTTGAAAGAGAAATGCCTTTGAAAGGGAAGGAGGAGGAAAGGTGGAGGAGGAGAATCCATCAGGTTGCAGTATAGCCTGACAAAACCCTCTGAAATGAGGGACATTTTGTCCTGAGGGGAGGTTCATATGGATAGACATGACTACTCTTTGATCAAGGTAGTGGTGGGTGAGGGGAAGCTCTTCTCTGGGCAGCCTCAAGCCCATGACTGACCAAGGTAGTGGTACAGAAATTGGTTGGGGGAAATCCTGAAAAGCAGGAGACCTCATGTCAAAAGCTAAGGCAGACCTTGAATAGCTAACTGGAAGATGTCAGATAACTGTGCTTCTTCTACCTGGGCAGTGAACCCTTTCCTGAATGAATCCGGAAATTAGTTTCCTAGGGTTCAAGGGATCCTTAACAAAGGCACCCACACAATTCAATGGAGAATATGTTTTACAATATAACTAAAACTAGATATATCATATGGAAGAGTTAACCACAAATCCTACCTCATTTCAACCCACACATAAGTTAGGTCTGTGATCAATTTCAAATTAAATGCCAAAGCTATAGATGTTTCTGAACTGTACATAAGATTGCTACTGACCTGTTTATCTGCCCTTCTGGAGGGGGTCTATCAGTCAGTCAGTCAGTTCAGTTGCTCAGTAGTGTCCAACTCTTTGTGACCCCATGAATCGCAGCACGCCAGGCCTCCCTGTCCAACACCAACTCCCGGAGTTCAGTCAGACTCACGTCCAGTCAGTGATGCCATCCAGCCATCTCATCCTCTGTCATCCCCTTCTCCTGCCCCCAATCCCTCCCAGCATCAGAGTCTTTCCCAATGAGTCAACTCTTCGCATGAGGTGGCCAAAGTACTGGAGCTTCAGCTTTAGCATCATTCCTTCCAAAGAAATCCCAAGGCTGATCTCCTTCAGTATGGACTGGTTGGATCTCCCTGCAGTCCAAGAGACTCTCAAGAGTCTTCTCCGACACCACAGTTCAAAAGCATCAATTCTTCACAGTCCAGCTCTCAAATCCATACATGCTACTGGAAAAGCCATAGCCTTGACTGTAGATGCACTCATATATTTGGGTTGGCCAAAAAGTTCAGTTGAGTCTTTCCATTAGATGTTATGGAATGAAACTTTGGGCCAATCTAACACAGTGACAGAGTTGAATTTGCAACAGAGACAAGTAGTTTTGGCTCTCAAAGGCTAAACTATTTAGAACCTCAGCTTTTTCAGAAAATATTTGCTCAGCCATTCTAATTGAGTTTGCTAGGTTATCTGGTACCAGCCGCATAGGCTGAACCTTCCTGAACAGAAGAGCCTGGTCCTTCTCTGGACCTAAATGAGAGTTTGCAGGTTTTCTTTCCACTCAGTATTTGCAGGGCAGTGATCCCAAACTTATAGACAGCCACACCAGGGGCTGTGTTCTATTTACAGTGGATGGTGCAATAATTCATTTTTTACTCTGCACAGAATATCCTTGACTACTGAACTTGTAAAAGTTCGATGTGACAGATCCTTGAATCTTTGGTTTGTCTTCCACCCCAAGAAGTATACTCCTTACCAATACTTTTGATGTGTTAGGCCCTCACTGCTGATCCAGTCCAATCAGCATGCCATCAACAGAGGGGATCAATATGTCCTTCAGTACATTCAGATGGTCCTGATCTCAAACTACAATCGAGTTTACATAACTCTAGAGCAAAATCACGGAGAAGGCAATGGCATCCCTCTCTAGTACTCTCACGTGGAAGATCCCATGGACAGAGGAGCCTGGTAGGCTGCAGTTCATGGGGTCGCAAAGAGTCGGACACGACTGAGCGACTTCACTTTCACTTTTATGCATTGGAGAAGGAAATGGCAACCCACTCCAGTCTTCTTGCCTGGAGAATCCCAGGGACGGGGGAGCCTGATGGGCTGCCGTTTCTGGGGTCACACAGAGTTGGACACCACTGAAGTGACTTAGCAGCAGCAGCAGAGCAAAATCAAATTTATGATGTTTGTTCCTTGTAGATGTGAGACACTTCTGATTCTCAGAATAGATATTTACCATATTAATGCCTACATACCATGTATCTCAGATACGCAGATGACATCATCTTATAGCAGAAAGTGAAGAACTAAGAAGCCTCTTGATGAAAGTGAAAGATGACTCTGGAAGAAGTTGGCTGAAAACTCAACATTCAGAAAACTAAGATCATGGCATCTGGTCCCATCACTTCACGGAAAATAGATGGGGAAACAAGGGAAACAGTGACAGACTTTATTTTGGGGGCTCCAAATCACTGCAGATGGTGACAGCAGCCATGAAATTAAAAGACACTTGCTCCTTGGAAGAAAAGTTATAACCAACCTAGACAGCATATTAAAAAGCAGAGACATTACTTTGCCAACAAAGGTTCATGTAGTCAAAGCTATGGTTTTTCCAGTAGTCATGTATGGATGTGAGAGTTGCAGTATAAAGAAAGCTGAGTGCCAAAAAATTGATGCTTTTGAACTGTGGTGTTGGAGAAGACTCTTGAGAGTCCCTTGGACTGCTAGGAGATCCAACCAGTCCATCCTAAAGGAAATCAGTCCTGAATATTCATTGGAAGGACTGATGCTGAAGTCGAAGTTCTAGTACCTTGGCCACCTGATGTGAAGAACTGACTTCTTGGAAAAGATCCTGATGCTGAGAAAGATTGAAGGAAGGAAGACAAAGGGATGACAGAGGATGAGATGGTTGGATGGCATNACTCAACATTCAGAAAACTAAGATCATGGCATCTGGTCCCATCACTTCACGGCAAATAGATGGGGAAACAAGGGAAACAGTGACAGACTTTATTTGGGGGGGCTCCAAATCACTGCAGATGGTGACAGCAGCCATGAAATTAAGAGACACTTGCTCCTTGGAAGAAAAGTTATAACCAACCTAGACAGCATATTAAAAAGCAGAGACATTACTTTGCCAACAAAGGTTCATGTAGTCAAAGCTATGGTTTTTCCAGTAGTCATGTATGGATGTGAGAGTTGCAGTATAAAGAAAGCTGAGTGCCAAAAAATTGATGCTTTTGAACTGTGGTGTTGGAGAAGACTCTTGAGAGTCCCTTGGACTGCTAGGAGATCCAACCAGTCCATCCTAAAGGAAATCAGTCCTAAATATTCATTGGAAGGACTGATGCTGAAGTCGAAGTTCTAGTACCTTGGCCACCTGATGTGAAGAACTGACTTCTTGGAAAAGATCCTGATGCTAAGAAAGATTGAAGGAAGGAAGACAAAGGGATGACAGAGGATGAGATGGTTGGATGGCATCGCCGACTTGATGCACATGAGTTTGAGCAAGCTTTGAGAGGTGGTGGTGGACAGAGAAGCTTGATGTGCGCTGCAGCCCATGAGGTCGCAAAGAGTCGGACACGACTGAGCGACTGAACTGAACCTCAAAAATATTTACCAAAAATTAAAAATATGCATGTGCAAAGCCACTCCCAGTTATATACCCTAGGAAATATCATACCTCTATGGGTCACAACTTACCCATTGGAATAACTTGGTGATGAAAAATGAGTAAACTACAGCAACATATCTCACAGTAAGTGGATTACAGAAGGATTATAGTAGTTTAGATAAAAGCTTACAAAACTACCACAACCCCATGGGTTTATAATATATTGTTCAAAGATAAAATGAACTGATAAGCAGTTCAAGAGGTTGTCAGGGAGTAGGGTATTGGGGTTACAACAAAATGAACTGATGGGTACATTATGACTGGTTTTTGTTTTTATTTTATCCTTCAAATAAAGATGTTATTTTTAAGTATTCATTGAGATATAAGGTATACACAACATGTATATGTTTTAGGTATGTGAGTTTTATATCTACCTAACCACTTCCCCTGGAGGAAGAAATGACATCTACTCCAGTATTCTTGCCTGGGGAATCCCATGGACAGAGGAACCTGGCAGGCTACAGTCCATGGGGCTGCGAAGAGCTGGACACAACTGAGCATGCATGCACACGTGTACCCACTTCCCTGGGCAAGATGTAGAATATTTATTACCTGGGACAATTTCCTCTTCCAGGAAACAACTGATCCATTCTCTCTCCTAGATTAAGTTGACTGTTTTAGAACTCCATATAAACAGGGTCCTAAGATACATACCCTTGTCAATCTGTGTTGCTTCATCTTCTCTGTGAAGCTTTACTGCTCTTATCACCCAGGCAAAAATCAATTGTATTAGAAACCATTCTAAATATTTCAAGCAAAGGAACTTTTTCCTGACTGGACCTTGACTGCCAACTTCAGTTCAGTCGCTCAGTCGTGTCCGACTCTTGGCGACCCCATGAATCGCAGCATGCCAGGACTCCCTGTCCATCACCAACTCCTGGAGTTCACTCAGATTCACGCCCATCAAGTCAGTGATGCCATCCAGCCATCTCATCCTCTGTTGTCCCCTTCTCCTCCTGCCTCCAGTCCCTCCCAGCATCAGAGTCTTTTCCAATGAGTCAACTCTTTGCATGAGGTGGCCAGAGTACTGGAGTTTCAGCTTTAGCATCATTCCTTCCGAACAAATCCCAGGGCTGAAATGGACTGGTTGGATCTGCTTGCAGTCCAAGGGACTCTCAAGAGTCTTCTCCAGCACCACAGTTCAAAAGCATCAATTCTTTGGCGTTCAACCTTCTTCACAGTCCAACTCTCACATCCATACATGACTACTGGAAAAACCATAGTCTTACATTCCCATAAAGTAAATTTAACATGTTTTTATATCTGTACATATTGCTAGGTCAGCTTAGCTGGTCTTAAGACTGTTTGGAATATTCATCTTCAGAAATTTCTTGTGCTCCCCTGATTTACTTTTATAACCAAGGTTATTTGAGCTTTGAAACAAGCTAAGAAAAATGTCCCTTTTTCTTTTCTCTGGTAGTCACTGGTAACTCCAAAGATTCAAGTTAACTGAAAGAGCTTAGCTATGAAATACTCTGGGCCTGATTTTATTTTTCACTGAAATAGAGACATGAGTCATTTCTTCATTATGGTAAAATTCTGTTTTTCTAGGAGCGTGTTCATATTATCCAAGTTTCAGATTGGCATAAAGTGGCTCATAGCATTCCGTGTAATTACACTCCATTTCCTAAATTCAAATATTACTTACTTGGAGCATCTTTTGACCAGTTATTTTAGTCCGAGTTTTCCCAAAAGCAGACCCAAAGATAAGTGCAAGCAGATTTGGGAAATACCAGTATTTAGAGAGTAGAGTGATGAGATGAAAGAAAGCAGCCAATGTCTTGCATTATTAAGACTTAACACTGGAAATGATTGGAGCCTAGTCTCACTGGGAAACTAGAGGTATCCCATCAGAAGGGCAAAAGAATAGGGCATTTATAAACTAATTCCAATAAATAGTTGGTTAAGCCTTGCTCCAAAGACAGGTTAACTTCCTAGCACTTGGGCCCTGTCCTGTGCAAAGAAAAAGGGTCTCTTGTGGCTTTGGAAGAGCCCTCAGATGCAACACTGGCAGTTAGACACTAGCTAGTACCTGCTGGTATGGTAAGACCTGANTGGTTTTCCCCGTAAACCAAGTTATTCAGCCTCTTTTCTCCATCTTAATTTTCCCACTATACTATTATTCCCTAATCTAATCTTATATTTCTGAATAAATAAGTTTTTTCCTCGCCGACGCCGTCCCCGCTTCGAATTTCCTGGACCTGCCGGGGCTGGACCCCGGCAAGGTATAGCAAGTTGCAAAGCTGCTTGGATACGTTGCTCTTCCTTTTTAAATTGTTGTTTTCTTCTCCAGCTTCTGATTGCTAGAAAGATAACACAAAAGTAATATAAAGACAGTATTTCCAAAAGTGGTCCCAATTAATGTAGACACATGTCCAAGGGGATTTAGGTGATTCATTCCTTCCTGTAACCCTTTTAACAAATCAGACTCCGTAATATCAGGTAGAGTTTTACTAAATGTAGACAGAATTTGCCGTTCTAATTCCATAATTTCTACAGTAAGGTTTTGATGCCCTGTTAGTGATCATTTCACCTTCTCCCATCCCTCACTCATATTGAACGGCACTGGAGTGATACATAACTGAGAAGAGTTCCAATCGCATTTTAACACACTTCTAGTAGATAGAACAGTCAATTGATCGCCAAGCCACAAAATGGTTGAAGGTTGAGCACACCAGTCGCAAGCTGTGCATCCAAATCCCGTTGCTGTTGCCATAATGAGAGTCTTTATGCCAGTCTCGGACAAAAATCAGCCGTTTGAATTCCTTGAGGCAAAGCGATTCCGGCCACTGCAGCTGTTGCAGTGACTGATGCTACAGGAAGAATAGAGGCAATGACCACCCCAAGCCTGCGTCGGGATCGACGAAGCAGAGTTTGTACAGCAGTTACTAAACGAGAAACAGCAAAAGAATCTGACCAAGGTTGAGTCGGATTTACAGGTAGCCAGACTGTCCGAGCCTTGACGACCACCAGCGAAAAATGAGAATTATTGGCTTGATTTTCAGTCTTTTCCACCAAAACCGATTAACACATTGAGTTAGATTACAGTGATCACAGGACACAGATCCCACGGTAACATTCCAGGTCCAATTCCCATATAACACTGCAAAAGGATATTTCACACATGCTATTGCAGAATAGGATTTATTAACATGCAAATTAACATGAAAAGGACCTGAAGAGTCACCAATATTCAAAGTATAGTTAATATGGTGAGATTATCAGAAACTGCCCAAAGTTTCCAAATATCCCCTTGAATGTGCGGATGTCCTTGCAACTGTAATTGAGGAACCAGTGCAAATCGTTGCCATTTAACTGTTTCATTACCATTACCCATCAAGGCACCATTGACACTATGTCATCTAAAAGATTAGACCATTTCTCTTGGGCGCCAGATGCTGCGAGTGAAATGACACAAAGACACAAAGACAAACAAAACACAACTCCGGNAATTGAGGAACCAGTGCAAATCGTTGCCATTTAACTGTTTCATTACCATTACCCATCAAGGCACCATTGACACTATGTCATCTAAAAGATTAGACCATTTCTCTTGGGCGCCAGATGCTGCGAGTGAAATGACACAAAGACACAAAGACAAACAAAACACAACTCCGGCCGGAGGGACAAAAGAGAGTCCTTTATTTCCTGTTACAACCCCTCTCTTAAAGCCCTGTATATGGAAACTGACAAGCACCACAACCAATCAAAATACAGGTTAAGCAATCATGCGTTTCCAAAGTACAGACGAGCAATGGAGATCACGCAGCATTCACGAGTACGGAAATTCTCAAAAACCAATCACATTATCTCATAAACAATTAAGACCGCGCCCCAGCACTCTGATTCAGGCGCCATCTTCTTGAGACTATCATGTCTCTATATCTTTATTTCTCCACACACATCAGCCTGTGAGCCTTTTTCACCCACTTGTTGGACCCAAAGGGAGAAGATGACAATATTCACCCAGGAGCTCCTGAATAATTAAAAACCTATGAAAAGAGTATCAATTCATTGTCTCACCTTTGGGTCTACATGTCAAAGACCAAGTTTCTAGGGATCTCTTCCTACGGCAGATCTAGGCAGTATTAGCCTTGAATGCTTAGGCCCACCCTCCAATGGAAAGTCATTCCCATAGCCAATCTCCCATCCTGAAGACCTCAGGTTCCTGTGAGGCAGGATATACCCCCCCCCCCCCATTTCAAGTCTAGGGAAAAGGGCTTTGGAATTTGGCCTGAGATGCAACTTCCTCTGAAGTGATATCTAGGATATGAGTTCAGTAGTTACTAATCTGTAGAATTGCAGCTGTTTAGGGGCCTTATGGGGAGAAGCCAATGGCAACCCACTCCATTCCTCTTGCCTGGAAAATCCCATGGGTGGAGGAACCTGGTAAGCTGCAGTCAATGGGGTCGTGAAGTCGGACACAACTGAGCAACTTCACTTTCACTTTTCATTTTCATGCATTGGAGAAGGAAATGGCAACCTACTCCAGTGTTCTTGCCTGGAGAATCTCAGGGACAAGGGAGCCTGGTGGGCTGCCATCTATGGGGTCGCACAGAGTTGGACACGACTGAAGTGACTTAGTAGCAGCAGGGACCTTAGGAAAGGTTGAAAAGAAGTCTCACATAGGTGTCTATTGTATGCCAGTGAGCCAATTTAATAGTTGTGTCCTCAAAGGATTATTTTAGCCACTGAAGTCAAGAAAGCTGATATTCATAGCCTTCTTTAAAGATGGGTATACCAGAGTCTAGCTCCCCACAGGAGACATTTTAACATGGGACAGCCTGTTCAAAGGCAAATGTGATGGACAATTTGCTCCCCCACTTGGACTCAGATGTGAACAAATGCATAGGAGTTCAAGCATATACCTCTCCGGTACATCTGCTTCAGGGATTCCAAAGACTTTGGCCATCTTGTTAATGCTGTCTGTGATGGGACCTCTTGCTGCATGGCAGTCCTTGCCTTATTTGCAGGACAAGCTGAAGGTGCTGACTTCAAATGCCTCTTAATCTCATTTCAACTGATTTTGGTGGTACCTACTGTACTGGAAGCACTTTTGCAAAGCCACCCAAACTGTCCAAAACGTCACAGCATTTTAAGTTCACTGCCTGATCGTTCTAGAACAAACATGGCTTCCCTGAGGATACCTCAGGTCAGTGTAATCAGAGAACACATGCAAAAGCCAGGACCTTTTAATATTTCATACGAACCATTTAGAGAGAGGATTGTCAGCTTGATGGTAGCAAAATAAGTTGCTGTTTTAGTGATATACCATGAGTAAATTATGCTAAATCCTTGGTTCTATCAAGTCTAAGTACTTTCACGAAAAATATAAAAATGAAGTCATACACTATGACTCTGTTATACAGTTAGAAGGAAATACAAATTGATTATAAATTCAATTATAATTGATGTATATATAGCTCTATATTATGGTTATCAATAAAGAATTTTTCTGATGCTGAGAATGAACAATATTCTATCTAGTGTCTGTACTATGGTTTATTCAATAAAAGCATGGTTAAATATTTAGTATCTTAGCTTTTTCTTATATTTGGTCTTTTATGGCTCAACTGCTTTAGGTAAAATTATTGAAGTGAGAACAGACCTAATGGTTGATACTGCCTGTCTGCCTTTCAGAAGCATCCTATTGACTTGGGCCAATTGATGAGGTCAATTACAGTCCCACCAACATCAAGTGTTCAAGCAGATAACCATCCCTCACATTAGTTTTCACATCTACTCTTATGCAGTTAATTTCTGTATGTTTACTGGCTATGTTTTGTGAGGTAAATTGTCCCCAGTCCATTATGTTGGTTTGAGACAGTTTAAACGTATACATAGCATTCACCCTAATTCAGTTTTTAGTATATTTGCAAAAATTGTGCAACTACAACCTTCATCTAATTCTAGGACATTTTGATATTTAATTTAGTTCTACAAGTTCACATTCTTCTGCCTGTTCAGAGGCAGTTAACAGCATATTTGAAATTATCTCAGTTATACTTTGAGAATTTCTATTTCAGTTATTTAAAAATTATTGGATATTCTCTAAATGGCAAGACTTCATATTTTCCTTTAGTGTTCTTTAAAAAAAATTTAGAGACCATTTTCAGCACTATTAAGGTTCACAGCAGAGTTGAACAGAAAGTACAGAGTCCTTGAATACCTCCCCACCTACTTTCAGTCGTCCCCATCTCAACATCTCCCACTAAAGTGGTATATACGTCACAGTCAATGAACCTACACTGACGCATTATTACCCAAAGTCCGTAGTTAACCTTAGGGTTCATTCTTGGTGCTGTATATTCTATGGGTTTGGATAAATATTTAATGACTTGTATCCATCATTATAGTATCACCCAGACAGCTTCACAGCCATGAAGATTTTCCATGCTCTGCCTGTTCATTCCTCCCTCCCCCCAGCCCCTGGCAACCACTGATCTTTCTACTGTCTGCACAGTTTTGCCTTTTCCATAATGTCATATAGTTGGAAGTACACAGTGTGTAACCTTTTCTGACTGACTGCTTTCACTTAGTAATGTGCATTGAAGTGCTCTGTGTCTTTTCATGGCTTGGTAGCTCATTTATTTTTAGCATTGACTAATATTCCATTTTCTGGATAGATCACCAGTTATTTATCCTATTTTTCTACCAGTTACTTATCCTATTTATCCATTCAGTTACTGAAGGACATCTTGATTTCTTCCAAGTTTTGTCAATTAGTCTTTTGAGCATGGTTACATTTAAATACTTAAAATAGCCAGTTTAAAGTGTTGAATAAGTCCAGTATCTGCAGTTCCCAGGGTAGTTTTTGACAGCTATTTTTCTTATGGATGGGCCATATTGTTTCAACTTTTTGTTGAAACAATGGACATTAATACGGTAGCTCTGGAGATTAGGTTCTCCCTAGGATTTGCCATCTGCTCATTTAGTAACTAAATTCCATGAAGTCGGGATTCATCACTTGACTATTGAGGTATGATGTGTTAGCTAAGTGATGTAAGGAAATCTGCCAATCAGTAGTTAATCCCCTGGGGCCAAAAGGCTCCCAGTATTTGCTGAGGGGGTTTGTGCGTGGGTTAGCACATGCCTTTAGAACTCAGCCTGGCAGTTGAAAACTGCCTCAGCCTTCATCTTCTGTTTGTTTAGAGCTTCAAGATCAGTGACAGATAAGACTTAGAACCTTCTTGAGTGTCTTTTCTGGAATATGTGCAGCCCTACGTATGTGACTTTCTAGATTCCTACGAAGGTACTGGAGCTTTTCAAAGATCTGGGCATATAATTTCCAGTTTTTCCTGTTAAGTTTTTTGGTTATCCCAAAGTTTCCCTCAACTGATATCCAACATCTTAGGCAACTGCTGTGTTAAACTATTGCCTCTATTTTTGACAAGGTCCCCCAGGGAAAAGTTTTGAACTAGGTGACCACCAAGTCAGGTCAAATAAAGACAGTGTTTTGAGTAGGGTCTTCCAGTGGACCAAACAGGTCAAAAAATGACAATATATTCTCCAGATACAGGATTTAGAAAGAGTTCTGACTTCATTCTGCTCTGGTGATTCCCAAGTTTGCTGGTTTTTAAAGTTACCACAGAGCTGGGGGTGACGGTGGGAGAGAATAGAAATAGAATATTTTAAAAATACCACAGAGCTTGCCATTAAAGATTTCCCTGAATTGCTGCAAGGTTTCAGTTAAAGTTCTGAAATAGTTCATTTTGACAAATTTCCCATTGTTCTTTACGGAGGATCTTTGAGCTTCCCTGGTGGCTCAGATCTGCCTGAAGTTCAGGAGACTTGGGTTCAATCCTGTGTTGGGAAGATCCCCAGGATAAGGGAATGACTACCCACTCCAGTATTTTTGCCTGGGAAATCGCATGGACAGAGGTGCCCGGTGGGCTACAGTCCATGGGGTTGCAAAGAGTTGGACCTGACTGAGCAATTAACACTTTTAATTCTTCTGTTGTCATTGATGTCATTCATCTGTTGGTTTTATATACCTAGCTAAAGTATCAGCTCTTTGGGCCCTTCCTTATATCCACACGGGAAGACCAAATATGATTTGGGAACACATAGCAGCAGCACTGACAACCACGTTTCCTACCTTCTTGGAGTAAAGTAGGAACATAACTGGGTTCTTGTCCCACTATGGGAAAAGTGATATACACCTGTGCTCCTAAGCCCAATCCACACACCAGTGCCAATTTACAAACTTATCAGTCTAAGAGTTAATGTGTTTGCATTGGACTATAACATGCATTTCCTGCCCCTGAGAAGACTTGCTGTCAGAATACCCCCAGCTGAACTGAAGTGTGTTTATTGATGCAGTTGGTCTACATTCTGGTACAAACTCTTTCACTGATAAGTGAAATAGACTATGGTCCAACATCTTCAGTACCATTGATATGTACTACCTCTAGGTCTGGTCATAAGCCCTCTAGATATCATTTATTCTTCCATACCCTTGGACACTTTGGAAGACGGTCCAGATAGAGTAACTGAGATAGAAGGAGCAGGAATTCTTAAGTCACTGCTTGGAGATGAACCACTCAACCCTCCCTGCTCCAATGAGTAGAATATTTGTATTAATATTTATAAATATTCATTTGTAATTAATTTTCTGGGATTTAGGGATGTTTTAATTGAATCATAGACAGCATATTAAAAAGCAGAGACATTACTTTGCCAACAAAGGTCCGTCTAGCCAAGGGTATGGTTTTTCCAGTAGTCATACATAGATGTGAGAGTTGGACTGTAAAGAAAGTTGAGCTCTAAAAAATTGATGCTTTTGAATTGTGGTATTGGAGAAGGCTCCTGAGAGTCCCTTGGACTTGAGATAAAACCAGTCAATCCTCAAGGAAATCAGTCCTGAATACTCATTGAAAGGACTGATGCTGAAACTGAAGCTTCAGTACTTTGGTCATCTGATGCAAAGAACTGACTCACTGGAAAAGATCCTGATGCTAGGAAGGGTTGAGGGAAGGAGAAGGGGATGACAGAGGATGAGATGGGTGGCATAACCAACTCGATGGACATGAGTTTGAGCAAGCTCCAGGAGTTGGTGATGGGCAGGGAAGCCTGGTGTGCTGGAGTCCACGGGTCCAAACAGTCGAACACAACTGAATTGACTGAACTGAATCATGTACTGCCCTGTAACACCACGGTGTATATACTGTATACGTTTCCTAGTATCTTCAGTATATTGTCAGTTTCCTATATCTTAATTGTCTTTGTTAAAAGTTCAGGAAATAAACTTTTACCTCTCAAGTTTGATCAACATCCCTGTTTAGTCTGTCTATTTTTATACGTTCTACTCTAGTTTCAGAATGTGGAACAAGAGCTGCTCAACCCATTTTCCAAGTTCCAGTTAGTTGATACTCAATTTTAACTGTATCAACTTACTGAATAATCCTGGCATTGCCTATTGATTTGTGATGCCTCTGGCAAGAGGAATTTAGATCACAAGGGTGGTTTTGGGCTCACTGTCTTATTGGTTTTTTTTCATTGTGAGGCTGAAACCATTATAGTAGTGGTTACTAGGATAGGGCTTGTCCTTTTGAATTCATTCTAACTATAGTTGATTACTTTTTAAGGTAGTTCATAAAATTTCAATAGAATTTTTATATTCACCACCAGTCCTTCCTGGGATTTCAGATTTTTAATACCTTCTGAGGATAAAGTTTCCATTCAGAATGAATGAATTACTACAGAGCTGTTAGAGATAAAGAAGCTCAGGGATTTAGAGATTAAAGGTCACAGAGTAAGACACTAAGATGGGAGTTAAATGTGGATCCAATTTCAGAAGCTTCACTTATTCTCACAAAGCATGTTACTTGCCAGTCTAAAAACTTCCTTTTGAGAAAAAAAATAAAAAGGCTTCAGCTGAACTGACTCAATGAGCTTCTCTTGTGGATCCTACTGGGCTTATAGCCTTCCCCAAGATGTAACAGGATTCCAGACTGATGCTCATCTCTCAAAAAAAAACACTTTAACAAGAATTTTTTCTTATTATCCTACAGAGAGAACAGGCTTCCTCCCAACCAGTGAATAGGATCTTAGCAACCAAGGCCTGTATTTGAGCTGCCTCTTATTCCAAACCTAAAGCCCACTATTTCAGTAACCTTTAAGAAATTGTATGAGATTACATAGTCTAGATTTTTGGGATTCCTCTTCTATTTAATACCATTAAAAGTAAGCCTATCATTTCAGTGTGGATAGGGGTGTTCTTATGAGAACACTGAGCCAGTTCAAGGGTACTGAATTCTGAAATACCATCCATCTTTCAATATCAAAAGGAAACTGCCTTGGAAGAAGTCTGGCTGTCAGTTAGGGGCCCTGCCAACCAGGGGACAGTCCTGCAGCGGGACTGACTTATCAAGGCTCTAGATACACAAATAAGCATACGATGTGGATCAGGTTAAAGACACCATGTTAGCTGAGACCGTTATGCTTTGGAACCTTCAGACCATTTTTTAATTATCATGCGATAGCATCATGACATCACAGGAGGCCAGCTGCAGTGTCTACTTGTGAGCTGTAAGTTCCACTGGAAACTCCAGTGGGAGTATTGTGGAATACCATGGCTTGAAATCAGATTTTTTGTTTGCTAGAATTCTAGGTTCAAACAGAAGGCAAGCAAAGTGGGAAGATGCTGTCTACTACATTCTTTCAGTGTAATAATTGTGTCTGTGTAGCTCAAACCAGTTTTCCATTAAGAATTCTTTTATGGATATGGAGAGTCACTGTAAAGCTCCAAGGGGCATCTTTTGCTGGAGGCTAAGGAAACATGTCTTCAAGCCACCAGCATGCTTTCTCCAGCATCTTGGCACAGATTCTAACCTCCTTCTCCATTGACTGTTAGGACTGGTGTCCCTGTCTAGCAAACACAGCCAGAGAGACTGTTTTGAATACTGGGAATTATTCTGAAGGGCCCTGTTCCCCTACCTTGTACACTCATTACTTTTGGTCTCAGACACATTTTATCAAGGTAGATGTCACTTTGGAGAAGGAAATGGCAACCTACTCCAGTGTTCTTGCCTGGAGAATCCCAAGGACGGGGAAGCCGGGTGAGCTGCCATCTACGGGGTCGCACAGAGTCAGACACGACTGAAGTGACTTCCAGCAGCAGCAGATGTCACTTCCATATACTTATTCCTATCTTATTCTTATTGGAAGGAAAGCTATGACAAACCTAGGTGCTGTATTAAAAAGCAAAGACACCAGTTTGCTGACAAAAGTCCATATAGTCAAGGCTATAGTCTTTCCAGTATTCATGCACAGATGTGACAGTTGGACCACAAAGAAGGCAGGGTTCTAAAGAATTGATGCTTTTGAACTATGGTGCTCGAGAAGACTCTTGAGAGTCCCCTGGACAGCAAGGAGATCAAACCAGTCAATCCTAAAGGAAACAACCCTGAATACTTATTAGAAGGACTGATGCTAAAGCTGAAGCTCCAATATTTGACCATCTGATATAAACAGCGGACTCAGGGGAAAAGACCTTGAAGCTGGGAGCAACTGAAGGCAGAAGAGGGTAACAGGATGAGATGGATGGATGGCATCATTGATTCAGTGGACATGAACTTGGGCAAATTCTGGGAGATGGTGAGGGACAGGGAGGCCTGGTTTGCTGCAGTCCATGCAGTTGTAAGCAACTGGACACGACATGGTGACTGAACAACAACAATCTTTGAACAGCAGAAAGTTACCAGCTATCTTGGGCACAATGGTTGAATTTACTTAAATCGGATGACAGTATCTTGAAGGGGCTCTGGCTCCCTGAAAAGCCCTTTGTAGTAATTCATTTTCCCTTTTGCTTACTTTCTATGTAGCCAGCCATGGGTTAGGAGGCAGCTCTGCTGATCCTGGCTGGGCTCATGTTGGGAGGTCAACTCACCTAAGACAAGTCTAGAATGGCCTGGGATGGGACAGAAGAACTTCCATCCACAGGATCTGGTCTCCAGCAGGCACCCTCCCCCCCCCGCCCCCCCCAGCACAGGCTCATTCTCAAGACAGTGGCAGGGGATGAGGGGTGAACATGCAAGGCCTGTTGAAGCCTAGGTTTGGATGGGCAATTTTTGCCATGCTCTATCTTCCAAATCAAGTCACAAGGTCGACTCAGATTTCAAGGGCAAGAAAATAAGCTCGACTGGAAGAGTGGTGAAATCACCTTGTGAAGGGTATAGACAAAGGATGGAGGACATGATTTGGGTTCTGTATTTTTGGTCAACCACATGGGCTAAAATCCTTAAGTGAACCCTGGATAAGAAACTAACAGTGAATTCAGATGATGTCAATTCATCCATTCACTAAACTGAACACTACTATAGATGTACCAGAGAGGCATTACATTTCTGAGTGTGAGAATATAGAAAGTACAGTCACCTATGGAGTCTTCTTTCCAAGAAGTGTCTCATAAAACCTGCAGCATCAACTACATATTTGCAGTAACTATGGAGGAAAGAACAAGTTAAACACTGAAAAAGTTTGCCAAGTTGAGAACATAGGACATTGTCCAGGACAAGCGAGCTCATTTCTCCAATATATCAATGACATGGGAGATGAGGAATAAATTTAAGTAGTCTAAATGCTAGGAGACATGCCATAGGCAAGCCCCTCAGATTCTGTTTAGAATCACCCATCTCCTAGATCCTCAGCCAGACACTGGTTTATGTCATGTTGATCTGTATGTTAGGCTGCTTCATACCTGGAACTTCTGGCTCCTTCCAGTGACGGTGAGCTCACAGGAAGTGTTACACTGCATGGATGAAATTTCTATTTCTCTCTGGTTGTCAAATAGGCTAACCATTTGGAAGAGTGGGAGAGTTTATTCCTTAGGAGAAATTTTGACCGATGATTGCTAAGAGATAGAAATAAGTTAATTCTTTCTTCCCCTTACCATACTGTCTATGACTCATGAGACCCAGCAATCAGCTGTGATCTTTGTGAAGCAGTAGCCAGCTTAGCCTTCACCCATGAGTTTATACGTATTTCTCATTCTTCCCTTTCTTATTCCTTTTCTTCTCATTGTTGCTACTTCAGTTGCACCTCTTAAGCTTTAGCAATGAATGTTTGCCTCGGTTCATATTTTCTGGGGAACTTGGATTTGGGTTAAGGCATATGACCCAAATGCATTAGTGAGCTTGTTTGGAGCTCAATTTAAATAAACCAGCTCTAGGACATCTGAAGCAAGCAGTGAAGCTTGACTGTTAGATATTAAAAGGACTGTTGACTTTGTTAGATATCTTACAGTGATCACAAGGAGAGACCTTATCAGTATTTGTGGGTAAAGGATATGCCTAGTATTTGCTTTGAAAGAATTCCAGTGAAGTGCCATAAAGCAAATCACCTAGGGGGATAATAAAACAAGACTGAAAAGATGTTGAGTTGCTGAAGTTGAATAGTGGGAACATGGTTCATTACACCATCTCCATGTGTGCATTTTAAAAGTTTTCTATCAACTTTAACTCTTATTTTCTACTTTATCCAATATCTGAATCCTGTGAAGTTCTAGTTCTTGTTCTGTAGATTCACTGAAAGCTGTCAGTTGATTGACTTAATGTCTGTTACACTGTCTAGTTGTGAGGTTTTGCTTTATTCTATGAGTGCTTTCAAAATGAGCTTGTCAATCATTCAAGGAAATTATTTCAGCTTTGAGATTTTTACAATATGTTTACAGTTTTTCTACCCTCCATTATCTTCTTATATTTTCGATGTATCTTTCCTGCTTTCCTTCTGGAAGAGTTCCTCAACTGGATCTTCCAATTCATGAGTTTGTTCTTCAGCTGTATCTAGTCTCCCACTTCTATGACATTCTGTTAACTCATACTTTTCATTCTTACATTTAAAAATTTTTGCTATTTTTAAATGGAAATATCTTAAGTATATTTGTTATACTTTATGCTCTCATTCTAAGTGTTCTACTATTTCTGCTTCCAATGGTACTTAATGTTCTGTTTTCCTTTTTTAGGTCATTGTACTCCTCTAGTATCTTGTTTTGGCCTGTGGAGGTATCCAGCTCCCTCTGAGGAAAATGATTTATCTAGTAATGTCATATTAGGTAGAGATCAAAGGCAAGATTCTCACTTGTTTCAGCACTGGTAAGTTCACTGACAGGGGAGAAAAGGGTCAAGGACTTTCTGTGAGTGCATGCTCAGTCATGTCTGACTCCTTGCAACCCCATGGAGTGTAACCCGCCAAGGCTCCTCTGTCCATGGGATTTCCCAGGAAAGAATACCAGAGGGGGTTGCCATTTCCTCCTCAGGGGATCTTCCCAACCCAGGGGTCAAACCTGTGTCTCCTGCATTGGCAGGTGGATTCTTTACCACTGAGCCACCTGGGAAACCTGTAAGGCCATCCTGTAGTTTTCAGGAAATAGGTCAGAGTTTCCCTCCCCAGGAGAAGCAGCACTGGGAGGAAGCAGCCTCTCTGGACTGAAATCTACCAGCTCCACAATGAGACAAAAGACACAGATATAAAGAACAGACTTTTGGACTCTGTGGGAGAGGGAGAGGGTGGGATGATTTGGGAGAATGGCATTGAAACATGTACACTATCATGTAAGAAATGAATCGCTAGTCTAGGTTCGATACAGGATACAGGATGCTTGGGGCTGGTGCACTGGGATGATCCAGAGAGATGATACGGGGAGGGTGGTGGGAGGGGGTTCAGGGTTGGGAACTCATGTACACCAGTGGTGGATTCATGTCAATGTATGGCAAAACACAGTATTGTAAAGTAAAAAAAATAAAATTTAAATTAAAAAATCAATAAAAAATAAAAATTAAAAAAAAGATGAAACACTGAGTGCCTAATTGATCAGCTGCCACCTGCGTTCATTGACCCCTC
Organism: Neotragus moschatus; assembly: GCA_006410615.1. NCBI lineage: Eukaryota > Metazoa > Chordata > Mammalia > Artiodactyla > Bovidae > Neotragus > Neotragus moschatus. The sequence goes on along the minus strand of SJYA01002803.1, from coordinate 1,177,750 downwards.
ACCTGATAGGTCTCTCCTGCTTACCTGATTTTACCAAGTGAATGTCTGCATTAACCTTTGTTCTTTTGCCACCGATTTTTCTGCCAGACAACTATCAGTGATGATCTCAAAACCAGTCGTATGGAAGAGGCAAGTGCAGAACTGAAGCCACTTTTCTCTAATACTCACAGCTCTAAAACTGCCTCAGATCACAGCTTCTATATCCATGGGGGCCATATGAGTGAACTCATTCAGGCAGTTCTCATTTATGCTAGTTCCCTATGTTGCCTTACTATAATTATTAGTGTCCTTTTGACTCTCAGGCATGCTGTTTGGACAATTACATGGATATTGTGGCAACCATGGAGATCTCATCACTCAGATCTCCATTGGAAGCATAGTCAGCTTTGAGGAGTGCAGTTAGCTCACAGCCTCCAGTTAGAGCTTCTTTGGAATCTGCTACAGCATCAGAATCAAGGACACTCTTCACCCAGGGGGTTCCCAACCAATGAGTGAGTTGTGCAGGGCAGGGCACTAGTGCCTGTCTAGTTCTGCCAAGTGAGGACTCTTATGGGCAGCCTTTGTGCCAGAGGTCCCTGTGATGCTGGCTGAGGCTTTCTTAGAGCTCTACTGACTTTTGGGTGTCTTCCTGCCAGACCTGAATTGACCCAGTCATCTCCATCTATGGCCCCTACAGAAGGTTCAAGCCTCAACCCTTTTCAGGCTCCCCAGAGCCTCTCACAGTAGTTATTCCATATGTTTGCTTCTATATAGTTCATCCAGGGTTGATGGCTGAGGGAGGCAGAAGCCACTTCTGGTTTATTGTCTTAGCAAGAAATCTCAGGCTAGGGGTGGAGAAGGGGCAGGGGTATTTTCAGTGCTCACAGTCTCAGCCTCATTCAGGTAGGAGCTGTGCAAACTCTAAAATTAGACTTGTATTTCACCTTATTCCTCCAGTGGTTGCTAGAACCACTCTTTGGAGGGTATTACCCAGATATTGTCATAGGTTACTAGGTCATGTAAGAGTGCTCATTCCTAGAGTTGTGGTTTCAAGTCAGCTGAGATCCTCAGCCTCCCCACAGACAGCTAAAACCAGTTAGGTCACAGTGATGCTTTTGAACTGTAGTGTTGGAGAAGACTCTTGAGAGTCCCTTGGACTGCAAGGAGATCCAACCAGTCTATTCTGAAGGAGATCAGCCCTGGGATTTCTTTGGAAGGAATGATGCTAAAGCTGAAACTCCAGTACTTTGGCCACTTCATGCAAAGAGTTGACTCATTGGAAAAGACTGATGATGGGAGGGCTTGGGGGCAGGAGGAGAAGGGGACGACTGAGGATGAGATGGCTGGATGGCATCACTGACTCGATGGATGTGAGTCTGAGTGAACTCCGGGAGTTGGTGTTGGACAGGGAGGCCTGGCGTGCTGCAGTTCATGGGGTCTCAAAGAGTCGTACACGACTGAGCAACTGAATTGAACTGAACTGATGTTATTGGATCTAACATAAGTTGAGTAGAGGAATCCAGAATTCCCAGTTACATTACCCTGATCATTTACACTAGAAGAAACAGACTAAATGATAGAGGAACAGATCAGTGAGCTGGGGGCAAAGTAGTAGAAGTCATTGACGGTGAAAAAAAATTAGGACAGTTTAAGAAAACTCAGGCATCAAGTGCACTAGTATTTGCACTATAGGAATCCCAGAAGGAGAAGAAAGGGGCTGAGAACATATGAAGACATAATAGCTGAAAACTTGCCTAACCTGGGAAAGGAAAGAAGTCAGTGTAGCTCTAAGAAAGCCTCAGAGAAGTCCAGGAGCATGGGAGTCCTATACATGATTAAACCAAAGAAGAACACACCAAGACACTGTAACTACAAAGTCAGAATATTAAAAGCAGCAAGGGAAAAGTAACAAGTAACATAAGGGAAGTCCCATAAGGCTATGGGCTGATTTATCTTATTTAAAATAGCTGTTTCTTAATACCAGCTTTATCCATCATAACGTGTGTAGGGGTGGGTGCTCATTTGCTGAGTCGTGTCCGATTCTTTGCAACCTTGTAAATCGTAGCCCGCCAGGCTCCTCTATCCATGAGATTCTCCAGGCAAGAATACTGGAGTGGATTGCCATTTTATCCCCTCCAGGGGAATCTTCCCAACCAAGGGATCAAACCCTCATCTCCTACGTTGCATTCTTTACCACTGAACCATCTGGGAAGTCCCATCCATCTGTTTCTCATGACAAGATCTTAGATAACTTGACTTTGAACATATGTCAAGTACATTATTCATGAATAAGGCGATCGGGGGAACCAGAAGGTAGAGAATGCTCATCTGGTAAACACTGGGGAGAGCTTATCCCAGATCTAAGCAGCAGAGACAAATCTTAACAGACCACAGTAAGGGAGGGTCATTCCAGTACCCTCAGAGAAAACTCAGGTTTTCTAGGCTCTCAGCTGGATTTGGCCAATGGGAACAGAGATTGAAAGGCAGCAGGACAGGAGACACTGGGGTGTTTTTCCCACTTCTGAGTCTCTGGCATTTTGAGTCCAGCCCTCTTTCTTCCAGTTTCCTCCTAGCATCCCGGCATGACTCAGGCCTCTGTGCAGGCTCTCCCACTGTAGTCGTGACACTGCTTCTTCCCCCACCTCACCCTTTAGCCCTGAGGCTAGAAGTGGCTACTTGCTGTTAGTCTGCATTTTGTCTCTGTTTCTCATTTGGCTTCCAGCTTTTAATACCTTTGTAGCTTGCTGCCCACATTGAATTCCTGCTATTGAACTACTTGACTCCCGTTTCCTGAGTGGACCCAGACGATTAACAGCTGATTTATTTCAAGAATAAGCCATTACATTACCATCTCTTTCAGCTGGCACGGGTTAATGTTGAGGGCATGGGATTATTTAGAGGTATCTTAATACATGAGCTATTAGTCATAAGTAGCAAGTAATAGATCTAGAAGACAATAGCTACAAATCAATTTGCTCATAAATTAGGTGTGCCAACAAACAAGAGTTTCTCACAAGGTGCTCCTCAGCACAGAGGTTTCAAACAGACCAAAGTCAGCTTGCATAAGCATGGGATCCTTACATATCAAGCAGATAATGGTAACTTTCTCAAGTCTTCAAAAATGCTAGGTGTTTTTTTTTTTTTTAATCTAGTTTCATATCAACACTAGTTTCATATGCATTTTGGAGATAAAACTTTGTCAAGCTGTAAATATTGATTGATCCCCAAACTACCCCCAGGAGTTCAGGCTCTAATACAATTGGCTAGCCATCCTCCAGCCTGGGAAATTGTGCTTCAGAAGGCTGTGGCATTAACCCGAGACACTGTGTCTATTCTAATCCCCTTTTCAAGGAGCCTCAAATATCTGCCATTTATTTATTATAAATGCCCTTAACTTTCAATCTTAACTCAAGTTGATCCATTCCTTCCACCTGTCTACCTGTTAACTCTTCTGTACCCTACCCCACCCCAAAGTACACAACAGTGGACAGGAAGTCAAAAGTTCTGGCATGGGCATTTCTAGAATGCTCTGGTGGTTGTCTTTGCTGTAGACTAGATCTGAAAGTGTTTGAGACACTGATGCTTGCTTTGAAGGGCAGAGCTTCTGTCTTGACCCCTAGTTCTAAGTCGTGCTATCTGCTTAAATAGAAGGAAGGGTATCATTGGAAGCGGGGGGGGGGGGGGGGGGGGTTTTT
>SJYA01002803.1:1067216-1174064 GCA_006410615.1 Neotragus moschatus | reverse complement strand
AGGGTTAGGGGGAGGGGGAGGGGGAGGGTGAGGGTGAGGGTGAGGGGGAGGGTGAGGGGTAGGGTGAGAGGGAGGGGTAGGGGGGGGGGGGGGGGGGGGGGGGGGAGGGTCTTTAACATGATCATTTTCATAAGGAGAAGCACAAGAGGTAAATCTTACTAGTTTTCCCTAACAAATCATGGCAACTTCTAATATGACCTTGCAGGCCATTTCTTGAATCTGTTTTTCTACCACTCAAGCTCAGGATAGTTTTTCTTTTAAAGAATATTCCTAGGAATACACATGTCTGGGTACCTTTGCCTACTCTATTTTCACAGTAAGAGACTTTACACTGGGCTTAGTCAAGCCCCGAAGTCTCTCTCTGGAATTATCGAGGAAAACAGCTCACCCAGCTTTTTTTCTCCTTTTAGTTTGCTGAAATAAGTCCCTTGGTTCTGTCAGCTCAAGCCAAATGCCAAGTTTAGAGGGTCCCATGGAAACTGGTTTTTATTCCAATCCCAAAGATAGGCAGTGCCAAAGAACGTTCAAACACAATCACACTCATTTCACATGCTAGCAACGTAATGCTCAAAATTCTTTAAGCTAGGCTTCAGCAGTACATGAACTGAGAAATTCCAGATGTACAAGCTGGATTTAGGAAAGGCAGAGGAACGAGAGATCAAATTGCCAACCTTCATTTGATCATAGAGAAAATTTTTCAGAACATCAACTTCTGCTTTGTTGACTATGATAAAGTCTTTGACTTTGACTTGTGTGGATCACAACCAACTGTGGAAAATTTTTAAAGAGACAGACCACCTTACCTGTCTTCTGAGAAAACTGTATGCAGGTCAAGAAGCAACAATTAGAACCAGACATGAGACTCACTGGTTCAAAATTGGGAAAGGAGTATGTCAACGCTGTATATTGTCACCCTGCTTATTTAACTAATATACAGAGTACAACATGGGAAATGCTGGATTGGATGGAGCACAAGCTGGAATCAAGATTGCTGGGAGAAATAACAACCTCAGATATGCAGATGATACCACTTTAATGGCAGAAAGTGATGAGGAATTAAAGAGCCTCTTGAGGGTGAAAAAGGAAAGTGAAAAGGCTGGCTTAGAACACTCAAAAAACAAAGATCATGGTATTTGGGCCCATCACTTCATGGCAAATAGAAGGGGAAAAGTGGAAACAATGACAGATTTCATTTCCTTGGGCTCAAAAGTCACTGCAGACTGACTACAACCTTGAAATTAAAAGACACTTGCTCCTTGGAAGGAAAGCTATGACAAACCTAGACAGTGTATTAAAAAGCAGAGACATCATTTTGCCACCAAATGTCCATTAGTCAGAGCTATAGTTTTTCCAGTAGTCATGTATGAATGTGAGAGCTGGACCATAAAGGCTGAGCACTGAAGAGTTGATGCTTTTGCACTGTGGTGCTGGAGAAGACTCTTGAGAGTCCCTTGGACTGCAAGGAGATCAAACCAGTCAATCCTAAAGGAATTCAACCCTGAATATTCATTGGAAGGACTGATGCTGAAACTCCAATACTTTGGCTACCTGATGCAGAGAGTCGACTCATTGGAAGAGACCTTGATGCTGGGAAAGATTGAAGGCAGGAGGAGAAGGGGGTGACAAGGGTTGAGATGGTTAGAAAGCATCACCAATTCAATGGACACGAATCTAAACAAGCTCCAGGAGATAGTGAAGGACAAGGAAGCCTGGCGTGCTGCAATCCATGAAGTCAAAGGTCTGAACACTTGATGCTCTCTGAGGGTCTGTGTGCCCCTTCAACCCAGGGCATTCCCTCTTGCTTCCCTAGGAGACCTTCACTCTGCCTCAAATTCATAAAGCAATACTAGATCTTTGACTAGTAAGCAACAGTGAGACTTGTTTCCCAAAGTGAATTGATTGGAACCACAATTGCCACCTGTTATTAAGAACTACAAGTAGGCCAATAACCTGGAAATTGAGTCAGTCTACATCTCCAAGACAAGTTCCCTGGATAACCATGGAGAACAATGAACAGAACTCCCAAGTTTATCCCTTGCTTTGAATACATCCCTGAGCTCCTAGCTCATATCCAAGTATCTATATGACACGTCCATATGGGTGCCATGATAGGCATCTCAGGTTTAACATGCAAACCACTTGGATTTGCCCAAAACTTTATTCTAAGCTTTTGCATATTACTGTCAGCCCCAAAACTGCGTGTCAAGACCAGAAGGCAGGGATCATTCTAAATTCTTCCCTACCCATCATTCTTCACACAGAATTGACATGCAGATTTTGATGATGGATTCTAAGTGATATTCTGAAATTCGCCCAACTCTTCCATTTCTACTGCCTCATCTTCGTCCCAGCAACTCTTCATCTGCTTCTCTGTGAGCAGATGTCAGGGGCCAATAGTGTAGGCAAAGTGATTCAGAAAGAGAATCATTCATGTTGTTCCACCGTGAGGGATTTTCCTGGAGGCTTTCCTAGGATGAAGCCCACCTTCCTTTCAGGATTCTTCACAGTAGCTCCTGCTTCTGTTTCTCCCCTTCAGTCATTAACTTTTAGCCACACTGGTTCCTTTCAATCCTTCAAGCATGCCAAAGTGCTTCTGCCTCAGGGTTTTTATTTCCCATGTTCTCCATTTCAAGTGACTTTATGCTAGAGCACCTATGTGCCTAAGATCCAGAAGTTTAGGATGGAATGAATGGAATGGTCATCTCGGAAGAATTCCTGACCACTTTATCACTGCCCTCTACAGCTCCTGCCAAATGTTATCTTTCCCTCTGTTTCTGCCTGTCATTCTTGGGATAGTTCTTCCTTAAAGGAATAGTCCTAGGTTACCCATGCTTGGGTAACTGTGCTTTCCTGATCATTTTAACTAGTAAGAAATGTATCATTAACCAAAGGCAGCTTGTTTGACTCTTACTCGTCTCTTCCATGGAAGCACAAGATCCTATACCCGTGGACCTCATCTAATTAGGTTAGTAAGAGTTAGGCAAAGAAGTAGGCTGGAAGATCTTCAAGAAAGAACTTTCTGTTGAGTTGTAGAGAGTATTAATACAGCCAACAGCCTCCATCTGCAGCTCCTGGGATCCACCCTTGCATGAGGTAAGGCTACAGTCTTGAGTATGGAGCACAGCCAGGGACTAGGAGAGTAGAGGGACTCTTGCCCATGGGTGTTCTTTGCAGCAGAACTATTGGGGATTGCCAAGGCTCTCTCGGGGCTGCACTGTGATCTGAGTTGTTCCTGCTCAGTTTTCCGTCCTTCTCTTGTCCTTTCACAGGTGCCAGATCAGCGATACCTGAAGGCTGAACCTGGTCTATGCCTGTCCCTTTTCCCCTTTGTCTTTTATAGGTATTGATCAACTGTAAGTTTTATACTCCCAACTCTGCTTGGCAACAACTATTTTCCAAAGGACTCAGCATAGTTGATAACAACTTGAGATACTAAGCAGTTGAGGACTGAAATACCTTACTGACCCAATAGCCAAGACCACCAAATGCCAGCTACTTGTGTGGCATGACTAGCTCCCCACACAATGTGACAAGCCAATGGATGGAAATGTCATCAACAGTGACTTGACAGAAGGCTCCTGTGGAGGGGGAGTTCTCTGGCCAAGGCAGTGATTCAGGCCTTAAAGTACAGTTCAGTTCAGTCACTCAGGTGTGTCCGACTCTTTGCGACCCCATGAATCACAGCATGCCAGGCCTCCCTGTCCATCACCAACTCCTGGAGTTCAGACTCACGTCCATCGAGTCACTGATGCCATCCAGCCATCTCATCCTCTGTCGTCCCCTTCTCCTGTCCCCAATCCCTCCCCTCAATCCCTCCCCTCCCAGCATCAAAGTCTTTTCCAATAAGTCAACTCTGCATGAGGTGGACAAAGTACTGGAGTTTCAGCTTTAGCATCATTCCTTCCAAAGAAATCCCAGAGCCGATCTCCTACAGAATGGACTGGCTGGATCTCCTTGTAGACCAAGGGACTCAAGAGTCTTCTCCAACACCACAGTTCAAAAGCATCGATTCTTTGGCGCTCAGCCTTCTTCACAGTCCAACTCTCACATCCACACATGACTACTGGAAAAACCATAGCCTTGACTAGACGGACCTTAGTTGGCAAAGTAATCTCTCTGCTTTTGCATATGCTATCTAGGTTGGTCATAACTTTCCTTCCAATGAGTAAGCGTCTTTTGATTTCCTGGCTGCAGTCACCATCTGCACTAACTTGAGAGCCCAGAAAAATAAAGTCTGACACTGTTTCCCCGTCTATTTCCCATGAAGTGATGGTACTGGATGCCATGATCTTCGTTTTCTGAATGTTGAGCCTTAAGCCAACTTTTTCACTCTCCTCTTTCACTTTCATCAAGAGGCTCTTTAGTTCCTCTTCACTTTCTGCCACAAGGGTGGTGTCACGAAGGCTCCTATGGAGGGGGAGTTCTCTGGCCAAGGCAGTGATTCAGGCCTTAAAGTACAGGGAAAATGAAACTGGCTCCTTACTTCATTGTAAGTGATGCTCCCCTGCAGAAGGATGAGGTAACAGGCATTTCCATGATCAGAACCAAGGAAAACCAGAGGGTCTTTTTGGTAAAAACCCTTATCTTGTAAGTAACCCTTATCTCCTTTGGGAGAGCAGATACAGCTGAGAAGCAAGTTTAGAATCTGAAATTCATCAAGCTTAAAAGATGGTTGAGTGCTGTCAAGGCAGAGTCTGCTACAATATGAGAGCCCTGGGTGGAAAAACTTAGGGACTGTGAAACGTGGGCCAGGGAACATCCGGGTATATGCTCCCAAGGACTGTAATTCTCCAATAGCCCTGAACCAACACCCTCAGAGCCTATGGAGGTGACCCAGCTCTATTAGGAGGTAGCCTTCCCATGGTTAGAAGACACTGCAAAGGCTTCCACTCCACAGTAATTCCCCCATCAGGAGACATCCTTTCTTGGATGCCAGGCTTAAAACTAGGTTTAAATCTCAGCATACTCAAGCTGCAATCAATCTCAGGATGTACTGGGCCTGGAGGAAAGCATTTATACCCCCAGAACTAGAAAGCAAGCACCATCAGGGGGTTTGAGGAACTTTTCTCTGGCTGGATTTTGAGAATGCTTTTTCAAAGGGCCAGAATGTAAAACTTAGGAGCAATATCAGGGGCAAACTCGGGGCAAACTTGTTCTTAGAATCGGCCATCTTGAAGAGTCATCTAAGCCAATCTGAGGTGCCTTTTTTCTAGCCTTCTAAATTGGCACAAAGGAGGAGGCATTAAACAGCTTGAGGAGGTGAGTGTACTGGAATGGCCGAACTATGCGAGGCCAGCAGATATTCTATCTCATGAAAGGACACACTGATCATTAATCAAGGCCAATGTCAGGATACTATATTTAAACCCTGACAAGGACCCCATAGGATGGGGCAAACTCGTTCTTAGAATCAGCCATCTTGANGGGATAGTTCTTCCTTAAAGGAATAGTCCTAGGTTACCCATGCTTGGGTAACTGTGCTTTCCTGATCATTTTAACTAGTAAGAAATGTATCATTAACCAAAGGCAGCTTGTTTGACTCTTACTCGTCTCTTCCATGGAAGCACAAGATCCTATACCCGTGGACCTCATCTAATTAGGTTAGTAAGAGTTAGGCAAAGAAGTAGGCTGGAAGATCTTCAAGAAAGAACTTTCTGTTGAGTTGTAGAGAGTATTAATACAGCCAACAGCCTCCATCTGCAGCTCCTGGGATCCACCCTTGCATGAGGTAAGGCTACAGTCTTGAGTATGGAGCACAGCCAGGGACTAGGAGAGTAGAGGGACTCTTGCCCATGGGTGTTCTTTGCAGCAGAACTATTGGGGATTGCCAAGGCTCTCTCGGGGCTGCACTGTGATCTGAGTTGTTCCTGCTCAGTTTTCCGTCCTTCTCTTGTCCTTTCACAGGTGCCAGATCAGCGATACCTGAAGGCTGAACCTGGTCTATGCCTGTCCCTTTTCCCCTTTGTCTTTTATAGGTATTGATCAACTGTAAGTTTTATACTCCCAACTCTGCTTGGCAACAACTATTTTCCAAAGGACTCAGCATAGTTGATAACAACTTGAGATACTAAGCAGTTGAGGACTGAAATACCTTACTGACCCAATAGCCAAGACCACCAAATGCCAGCTACTTGTGTGGCATGACTAGCTCCCCACACAATGTGACAAGCCAATGGATGGAAATGTCATCAACAGTGACTTGACAGAAGGCTCCTGTGGAGGGGGAGTTCTCTGGCCAAGGCAGTGATTCAGGCCTTAAAGTACAGTTCAGTTCAGTCACTCAGGTGTGTCCGACTCTTTGCGACCCCATGAATCACAGCATGCCAGGCCTCCCTGTCCATCACCAACTCCTGGAGTTCAGACTCACGTCCATCGAGTCACTGATGCCATCCAGCCATCTCATCCTCTGTCGTCCCCTTCTCCTGTCCCCAATCCCTCCCCTCAATCCCTCCCCTCCCAGCATCAAAGTCTTTTCCAATAAGTCAACTCTGCATGAGGTGGACAAAGTACTGGAGTTTCAGCTTTAGCATCATTCCTTCCAAAGAAATCCCAGAGCCGATCTCCTACAGAATGGACTGGCTGGATCTCCTTGTAGACCAAGGGACTCAAGAGTCTTCTCCAACACCACAGTTCAAAAGCATCGATTCTTTGGCGCTCAGCCTTCTTCACAGTCCAACTCTCACATCCACACATGACTACTGGAAAAACCATAGCCTTGACTAGACGGACCTTAGTTGGCAAAGTAATCTCTCTGCTTTTGCATATGCTATCTAGGTTGGTCATAACTTTCCTTCCAATGAGTAAGCGTCTTTTGATTTCCTGGCTGCAGTCACCATCTGCACTAACTTGAGAGCCCAGAAAAATAAAGTCTGACACTGTTTCCCCGTCTATTTCCCATGAAGTGATGGTACTGGATGCCATGATCTTCGTTTTCTGAATGTTGAGCCTTAAGCCAACTTTTTCACTCTCCTCTTTCACTTTCATCAAGAGGCTCTTTAGTTCCTCTTCACTTTCTGCCACAAGGGTGGTGTCACGAAGGCTCCTATGGAGGGGGAGTTCTCTGGCCAAGGCAGTGATTCAGGCCTTAAAGTACAGGGAAAATGAAACTGGCTCCTTACTTCATTGTAAGTGATGCTCCCCTGCAGAAGGATGAGGTAACAGGCATTTCCATGATCAGAACCAAGGAAAACCAGAGGGTCTTTTTGGTAAAAACCCTTATCTTGTAAGTAACCCTTATCTCCTTTGGGAGAGCAGATACAGCTGAGAAGCAAGTTTAGAATCTGAAATTCATCAAGCTTAAAAGATGGTTGAGTGCTGTCAAGGCAGAGTCTGCTACAATATGAGAGCCCTGGGTGGAAAAACTTAGGGACTGTGAAACGTGGGCCAGGGAACATCCGGGTATATGCTCCCAAGGACTGTAATTCTCCAATAGCCCTGAACCAACACCCTCAGAGCCTATGGAGGTGACCCAGCTCTATTAGGAGGTAGCCTTCCCATGGTTAGAAGACACTGCAAAGGCTTCCACTCCACAGTAATTCCCCCATCAGGAGACATCCTTTCTTGGATGCCAGGCTTAAAACTAGGTTTAAATCTCAGCATACTCAAGCTGCAATCAATCTCAGGATGTACTGGGCCTGGAGGAAAGCATTTATACCCCCAGAACTAGAAAGCAAGCACCATCAGGGGGTTTGAGGAACTTTTCTCTGGCTGGATTTTGAGAATGCTTTTTCAAAGGGCCAGAATGTAAAACTTAGGAGCAATATCAGGGGCAAACTCGGGGCAAACTTGTTCTTAGAATCGGCCATCTTGAAGAGTCATCTAAGCCAATCTGAGGTGCCTTTTTTCTAGCCTTCTAAATTGGCACAAAGGAGGAGGCATTAAACAGCTTGAGGAGGTGAGTGTACTGGAATGGCCGAACTATGCGAGGCCAGCAGATATTCTATCCCATGAAAGGACACACTGATCATTAATCAAGGCCAATGTCAGGATACTATATTTAAACCCTGACAAGGACCCCATAGGATGGGGCAAACTCGTTCTTAGAATCAGCCATCTTGAAGAGTCATCTAAGCCAATCTGAGGTGCCTTTTTCTAGCCTTCTAAATTGGCACAGAGGAGGAGGCACTAAACAGCTTGGGGAGGTGAGTATATTGGAATGACTGAACTATGCGAGGCCAGCAATGGAGTGATAAGGACTCCATATCACTAAGTCCACTGGCATGTCTCCTACAGACTAAGGCTGTTGATGGGACAGGCAGTCCCAAACTGGGTTCATTAACAGTTTTAAACATGGTGGACTCTGAAAAACAAATGCACCTTTAACCAGCAGAAGTCACTATATCGGCTAGAAAGGTGGGAGGGTGGCCAAAAGGGTAGCTTGTCCCACAGAAAGGTCAGGGATGATTAAGTCTCTGGGGCAAAACAGAATGGCAGCTCTCAACAGATGCTGCTGAATTTACACACAAGTGAACATGAAAAGGAGGCTGAGGGAAGTTGTCTCAAAGTTAGTGTCTTAGCCACTTCCCAGATATGAACGGTTTTTAAACCTATAACCTGTTGACTAAAAAAGTGGCCAGGTTCCTGGCATACTGAATCAAGTATATCTCTGGTTCTTCTCCAAAGACACCAACTGGGCAGTCGGTTACTAATGTCCAAACATTAAATTTTATGTGGATACAAGGTCCAAGCTGACATCAAGACCTCAAAACCAAAAGTCTTATAAGAACTTTGAGTATGAGCCTAAGGGGTCCAGATAATAAATGGAGTTATGGTCAGCGTATGAGGTTCAGTGGGTCTGCTGGGTCCATATACTCACTCAGAGCTCATGCTTTGCCTCGAGTATATACTTGGCAGGGACAGAACAGTTGAAATTAACACACATGGGCTTCTTGGACCAGAGTAACTTGCTATCAGAGCAGGAAATGCCAAGTGGAAGTTTCTGAAGCTAGCCAACCCCTGGTCAAGAGTGAATAAAATCACACTTTGGAGTAGGAGGCTGGAATGTGTTAGTACCAGTCTTAAAGATGAAGGCTTCAGGGCTGGTGCTGTTACAGCATCATTTAACTCAGTCTGGACTATGTAGAACTCAGATGGGTTCAATGACTATAAACTCAGCCTAGTAGTTAGTCCTACTTGCTATCATTGCAGAGATGTCTTTGGTAGGGCAGATTAATTAGACCTCTGACATATGGTATGTGGTCAGTTTTAAGGTGAAGTTCTTTTCTATCTCCTTCACAAGAGAGGGTCAGAGCCAGTTTGAATTGATGTGGAATTGTTAATATACAATTAGAGATTTGCCCCCAGGGCTGTGGTACCTTTCAGGCTCTATCATAATCTATGCAGGATGCTTAGGCCATCTGGACATCTTAGAACATGCATCTATTATAGAGTCACACCGATTGTACAGTGTAGGAAACATAGTACACTGGAAGCCTTGGTAAGATATGCGCCCCTTAGAGGATGGAAGTTATATCCCCATGAAGATTCAGGGACCTGCCCCTTCAGGACAAGTTGAGGTTCAGGGCTGGGAATAATGTGACCACCTCTAGAGTAAGACACATGTTGCGTTAGACATAAGATGTGTTTCCTTCACTGCTACAGCATGTAGGACTTTTTTTTAGGTTCCAGAAATATATACTAAACATAGGACTATTGCTTTAGCCCATACAATAGAATGTTAACTCTGACATGAACCCAGAACAGGGAAAGATGCTGTAGTATATTTAGGCTCTGATACAGGCACCCCTGCCTCCTGGGCCATACAATCCAGGTGATGGGTAAGTCTGTACCTTAACTATGGGAACATTTTCACAAGTGTTTGCATGTGTCTAGGATCAAGTCATACAGACATAAGTAACTACCTAACAGAGTTTGTAATAGGGGATTATGAACTGAATCGTCCATGAGAACTTGACAGTAAAAAATGAAGTCAAGCCCCAGAGGGAGAAACAAAACGGGATCTCCTAGGCTAACAAGCCTAGTCATGTCATCTGATGTAGACAACCATATGCTATAAGAAGTGGTTGGTGTGCTACCAGCCTCTGGTGTAGAGGGAACCATACCCACATGATACCAAGTAGGCATCTACCTGGGGTCAGTTAGCACAACTAGACCATATTCGTCCAGGCTCAGGAGCTATCCATTAGAAGATGAAAATATATGTCCAGAGTTGAATCCAAACAGAGGGCACGAGGTGCCAAAGGCAGGTGGCCCAGATTCTCCTTGTCACCCATACCAATTGGGTGAGAATCCCTCAAGCTCACACCTACTGAGGTCTACTATGACCAGTTGAAGGAAGAAAGAATTTAAGTCTGATAGTGGATGGGTTGGTCCAGTGTGTCTTTAGGCTGAAGAGGATGGACACAGTGGTAGCTTTGAAATACAGGAGTTCACAGAAGACCCAGGAAAAAACAAAGCGATCCTGAGAAAGAGCGAAGCAGGAGGCACCTGCTTTCAGGCCATAAGATAGAGCTGTAGTAGTTGAAACAATATGGTACTGACATGAAAGGCAGAGGCCAGTTTAAACAATTGAGGGCCAAGAAGTAAAGGCATGCACTTATGCTCAAGAATACTCAGTGGAGGAAAGGCAGTCTCCTTAATAAGTGTGCTGGGAAAGTTAGTCAATCTTTATACACACTATCTCACACCATTCACAAACACGCAAAGGTTTAAGTGTAAAACCAGAAGCCAAAACACTCTTCAGAAAACAAGAACCAATCTCCTTGCCATGGGTTTTGGCAATGGTTTTTTGGGATAAGATACCTAAGGTATAAGAAACAAAGGAACGAGTGGGACTAGAAACTAGAAGCCTCAGCACAGCAAAAGAAATGATGGAAGTGAGAAGAACTTACATAATGGGGAGACAACATTGGCAAGGGGTTAATATCCCAAATATAAAACTCATACAAAATAAATTCAGTTTTTAAATGGGCAAAGACATAGACAGTCTTCCCAATAAGATATGTGAATCACCAGCAGGTACGAAAGAAGTTACTCAGTATCATTAATCACTAGTGAAATGCAAGTCAAAATCGCTGAGAGATGATAGCATCTCACAACTGTCAGAACAGTTATCAACGAGATAACAAGTGCCAGCAAGGATGTGGAGATTGTGGGCACTGTTGGTGGAATTATAAACTGGTACAGCCACTGTGGAAGATCATGAGGAGGTTCCCTCAAAAAATTAGGACTAGAAATGCAGTGGTGAGGGAAAAATCTCCCTGGTTGGTGTGTCTTTGAGGAGCATACCGTGGAAAGAAAAGCAACCTGAAGTAGGATATAGACAGACTTTCAGGGAACAGCAGGCAACCTGGTCAGGGGTCTGGAAGACAGACTGGAGGATCAGAGGCAAGGTGGTCTGGGGTGGATACAAGCAGAAGAACATTTGGGAGTAGGCACAAAGTGTGAAGTCATGGCCCACGCTAACTTCTATCAGAACACATTCAACGTGGGATTAGCATTTAACTGAGTTGACAAAATAACTTGCGTAGTTGGGGTCAGCCAGCTTCGTTGGTCATCTGAATGCCATCACAGTCAAATACATAGACTGGGCAGCAGAGATAGCAGCTATGCAAGAACCCAAACCCGTGCACCAAGGTTGATTCAGGCACCACCACCTATGAATGTCTGACTTGCCAACAGTGAGGCCAAGCAAGCCTGTTTTAGCCTATTCATGAAGGCCTAACCACCACTTGGTAGAAAGTTAATTCCTTTATACCCCCTTTCATCCCAGAGGGGCCAACAATGAATTCTTAGAGGTTGACACCAGCTTTGGCTACAAGTTTACCCATTTTGTTCAGAGCCTCAGCCAACATTCTTCCTCCAGGGACCTACACAATGTCTGATCCCCACTCATGGAATCCCATACAACATGACATCTGACCAGAGGCTCTTCTATACAGTGAAGGTGTGGGAGATGGCCCATGACAATGTGGCCCACTGGTGTCACAAAACACCGTCTGGAGGCTGCCAACTGAAGGCACAGCCAATAAGTCAGGTCGGAGGCATTACTTTGCCATGATGGCAAGGCATCACTAGGGATGCATCTTTGTGCCCCAGTAGAAGGTATCATGGGCCTGGGAACCAAGAGTGCCGAGCAGAAATGGTTCCCCTTACTTTCACTATCTGTGACCCACCAGAGGACTTTGTGGGTCCACAGGCCTGTCTCGGAAGTGTTAAAGGCCCTAGTCCCAAGGGATTTCATTTTTTCAAGGGTTCCAGTGAAGCGCAAGCTACAGATGTTTCTAGGACACTTTGGACTTCCTGTGTCTAGAGACCAGCAGTGAAAAAAGACCCTCAATTCACAGGGAGGTGGCATGTTCCTCACTATGTAGTGGGGGCGGGTAGAAAAGTATGGAACTCATGTGGTCCCTTTGGGCACCTTTTGGCTCTGCCTGGACCAACAGTGACTAATAGCTACTCAAGCCCAAGTAGTATACGATCAAGGGCTCGGACTCCTTAGGAATTCAGGTTTGGGCCATATCACTAAGTAAGCCATGAAGACCAACAGGGGTGACCTCTGAGGGCAGAGAGAATGAGTATAACAGTGAGAGAGTGAATACTAGCTGTGACTCAGAAGTCCACTGGGCTGTCAGTCAACCCACTAGTATTTCTGTGTCTTCATCCAATAGGAGAGGCAGACTGGAGTGCTGGGGGACCCTGACCATGCATGTCCTTGAACACGCATGGAGAACTACATTCATACAGCACAAGGGTGGACTGCAACAGCCAGAGAGGCATGCCATCCAAATTCCCCCTTAAGAAGGGACTTCATACCTGTGAGGAGTGAAGTTAATTGACCGTTTCCAGCTCCAGCCCCTTAGGGATCCACCTTCAGAATTTGAGCTAAAGCCACCCTCTGAGTATTCCATCAGAATGGCAGAGGTCCAGGGTTTGGCCGTCTCTGCTCATTGGAGAATCTCGCCCCATGGAACATTTGAACTGCTGCTTCTTAGACTGAGCTGTGGTCTAAGCCTTCCTGTGTATTTAAGCATCAACTTAAATCTGTAGCCTGAAGGCTTTTTTCTGCATACTTCTGGCTCCCTTTAACATTAGCCCAGTACATCTCTTGTACTTTCAATTCCAGAGGATTCAACCAACATATCTCATGTACACCCCAGTACCCTAGAACAGTGCCTGGCACATTGTAGGTATTCAGATATTTAAGTGGTACTTGGTGCTAAGATAGAAAGGCAGGTCTTCTAAAATATCTTACAAAGTGAGAGATGGAGAACAGGCAAGTAGGCTACTCAAGTTGTCAAAGCTGGATGCAAATATTGAGTAAGAGAGTTTGTGCTGAGTATTGCAGAAACTGGAAGATGAGTCGGACCTGCAGGAGTATTACTGGAAACTCATTTTGCCTCAATAAATGAAAAGGGGGGAAAATAAGGAACAAAATAAGGAACCATTCCAATCCCTGAGATTTTAGGGGGACAATGGCCAAGAAAACTATCTTGTGAGTTCTGCCTAACTCAAGGATGCCCATTTTTGTCACCAGCTGAATCTAGGGAAACCCTAGTTATAGACACATCATTGGCCTCTTCTCATCCAGACTTATTCCATTGGCCCAGGACAGCACCTAGACATGGACTGAGCAGGCTGCCATTGACATAAGTGTGCCTCTCGAGTTCTACTCCTAGTCCCTCTGGACATGGGTTTCCTAGTCAGCTGTAGAAGTAGAGTTTTACTTCATCTTATGGTTCCTACTTGTCTCTATGGCTCCAATATATTTCCTCTGGGGGTCCCCTCTGCCCTTGGTTCTCCTGAACCAAGTCACCATCATTTAAACTAGCACCTGACTAAGCCAGTTCTGGCCCCTGAGAGGGAAATGGAGGTATCATTTTAGGGGGCCCTTGAGAAGCAGGAGACGGTTGTTGACATGTTAAAATACTGAAGAATTACTGTATAAATACAGGCTCAATAGTACCTCAGCTTTGTTTTAGAAAGTTCTCTGGAACCTGGACCATGTCACATTAGTTTAAGTTCATGCCAAGTAGGAAATTTCAGCAAAACCAAGATGTACTGACTTAAGTTTTAGCTCTTGCTAGCAAGACTTTAAGGAAGCGAGCTGGAGCATTTGATCTCGGAGGACCAACCCTGCACTTCTGACCATGGCTTGTGCCATCACTACTACGGTTGCTCTTCTTTGGCACTTCCAGTTAGGACGAGTGCCCAGCCCCAGGTTGTGAGGACCACGCTGCCTACTAGACCCTCAAAGATCTGGCCTACCAGGGCTGTAGGGTCAATGCCAAGTTGATGCCAGAGAACAGACTGATTCTATCGCACATCTCAAGCATCTGCTTCAGCTCCAGGGTTGGGGTTGGAAGAGATGGTCCAGAGCAGCAGCAGGTCTGCCCTTTGGCTCCAAAGCTGACTGTGAGAGACACAGGTATGACAGCCCTGAGAATGCATTTCAGATCTAATGCAGGGGGGTGTGGGTGGGGGGTTTAATCAGGATCCCTTGCTGCTGTGCTGTGTAAGATCTTTCCCGGCCTTTACCAAGGCCACACTTCATGATTACTGCCAACCAGTGATGGGTTATCAAACAAACATTAAAGGAGGTCTATTCCTGGGAGATGTGGGGCCACTGGCAAGCAGCTTTGGTTTCACTCCCAAGTTGTAGTGCAGGCTGACATAGCCCAACCTTCATTCTGCCTTTCATTCCTTAGCTACTGCACTCTGGCAGCTCTCCAGCCTCTTCAGACCTCGCCCCCATTTTCTCACAGGTGTTTCTTGCATGCTTAACCTGGCCTTGGCATCTATCTTGCAGAACCTAGACCACATTTCTTCAGTGGCAGGATTCACCTTCACCATATATCAGATGCCTGAAGTGATCCTACAAAAACTCACTTTCCAACTTGCTGAGCCCAGGAGAACCTTCATGTTAACTGAAAAGAATATTACCAGGACATGAAACTATAGGCCAATTCCCCATAAGTATTGCAAAGATCCTTAAACTTATCAAGTCAGGTAAATATTAAAAAAAAAAATCATGACCATGGGAACTGATCCTGAGAATGCCAGGTTAAAGTAATTCCCCACACTAATAGAGAAATCATCTTTGGGAAATGAAGACCAAGTCAATTTAATACTCATTTATTTTAATAGCTCAACAAATGGAGTAAGGAGCAACTTTCTCACCCTGAAAGGATGTTACTGAGAGACCTACAACTTTCACAGTCCTTAATTCTGAAATACTGTTGCTTCCAATCTTGGGGGAAAACATTCAATAACTACTTCTATTCAATATCACATTAGGGGTCATAGCCAGTGCAATAAGGCAGGGAGCGTGTTTATGATACTTATGTCTATGTGTGTTAAAGTGTTTATTTACCCTACAGAAGTAGGCAGGCAGGCAGACAACAGGCAGTGGGTTAGACTTGAGTTCTAGCACCAGCAGCCTCAGCTCCAGTGGACTAAGGAAGGAAGGAAGTTAGAGGCTCAAGGTGCTTCACTCCACCTCCCATCCCAGAGCCTGGACACTGGGGTGCTTCAGTTATAATTCCTTTCCATAAGCTCCCAAAGAATACTCCAAGCCTATGACAGTCAGCAGCAAGGGGTAAGGGAAGGATTGTGACCCAAAGAAGACCTTGGCCAGTTAATTAGGGTTTATTCTAGAACAGTGCTTCCACCAAGATCCTAGCCACCCTGCTAGTGAGTGAGCAAGGCTCGAGACAGTAGACAGCTTGGAGCAGAACTCTGTACTAGGTGAGGACCAGAGGACCTACTTCCCAGGTCCAGCCTCTCAGCCTCTTACCCTGCTGCTCCCCTTCCTCACCTGAGGCCAGTCCCACCTCGCTTGGGGGGCCAGCGAAGTCCTGGCTTCTACCTCCAGGGCCTTTTTCACACCCATCTCCCCAACCATCTTCCCAAGGTGCCAAGAAGGGATTCTAGGAAGGGCCCCATTAGGACCCAAGGGACCTTGGCTATTTCTCCTTCACCTCTAAGTTGTAAGACACCTTTCTCCTGCAACCCTCTATCAGACAAGTCATTTAGACATGGCCAGAAGGGCATATGGGAAACCTTGGAGCTCATAGCTTCTCCTCCTCTGCTCAGCCTGTGAGGTCAAATCACCAACCCCCCATAGGTAAAATACCCACCCCTAAAGAAGGGAATCCTCCACCGTAGGGAATGGAAGGACTCTGCAGGCCAGTATCTCAGTGGTCTAGTAGGTTCCTTCTACTCCTGGTATTGACAGGGTAAGCTGTGTATCTACAACATCTTTGCGTATACACTTTGGTTAAATATAAAAATAGAAGTTGGACACATACTACAGGTACTGACTTCATCATTTCCTTTAGTAAAGCTTCCTGGCCTCTAGATCAGTTTTGGTGAAGTCTCCTTTGTGACTCCCTTTAACACAGGTGTTGGCTTTAAGTACTTCCTGTTATGATATTTACTGCACAACAAACTCATTGATTTCTGTGACTGGCTTACATTATAGATGGCCAAGAGAACATATTTCAAGCGACCATAATAGATGAAGCAACAGTAACAAGGATACAACTTGCAAGTGTTACCACTTATTCAACTGTGTATTAAGAAACTTTAAGGTGTCACTGATACTTCCAATGTCTGTTACCACATATCCTGCCCACTACTGATTTAGCTATAATTCCATGGAAGCCGAGATTGATACACAAGGAACAAGATGGAAATTAAGCTCTACACTTCTTGCCCCAGATCTGCTTCTAGTGAGAGCAGCCCAGCATCTACCAGTAGAATGCAAAAATTCATTCAACAGATGTCCCTGCATCCCAAGCTTTTGACTGACAATGCTGCAAGGCATCCTTAAGGTTTCAGAAAGAGTCAAGTTCTTCTTGCCAATAACAACCTCAGTACTTTCCTTTTCACTCCTCTGGTTCCCTCAACTCTGGCTCTGTGGGAATCACTCCCAAGTATTCCACTTGCCTGGAAGCCCACTTGTCCTGGGCTCTGTTTTGAAGGAAGCCAAAACAGAAAACCTTAGAAAGCAGACTGGAGATAGAAGTCTGGAACTAGAACAGCCTGAGAGCAGCGAGTATTGCGGTGGTGCTGCTGCTGAGCAGGGTGGTGATAATGCCCAGCTCGGCACAGCATCACAATCACTAAGACTTACCTTTCAGAGCCAGACATTCTGGAGTGTGAAGTCAAGTGGGCCTTAGGAAACACTGCTGCCAATAAACCTAGTGGAGGTGATGAATTCCAGCAGAGCTATTCAAAGTCCTAAAAGATGATGCTATTAAGGTGCTGCACTCAATATGTCAGCCAGCCTGGAAAACCCAGCAATGACCGCAGGACTGGAAAACGTCAACCCTCATCACCATTCCCAAGGACAGTACTAAAGAATGTTCAAACCACCGGACAGTTGCACTCATTTACCATGCAAGTAAGGTTATGCTCAAAATCCTTCAAGCTAGGCTTCAGCTGTTACATGAACCAGGGACACTTCCAGGTGTTCAAATGCTGTGTTTAGAAAAAGATAGGAGGAACCAGAAATTAAGTTGTCAACATGCACTGGATCATAGAGAAAGCAAGGGAATTCCAGAAAAACATCTACCTGTTTCATTGACTATGCTAAAGCCTTTGACTGTGTGGATCATAAACTGTGGAAACCTCTTAAAGATATGGAAATACCAAACCATCTTTGTCTCCTGATAAACCTGTATTGCTCAAACTACTGCACAATTGCACTCATCTCACACGCTAGTAAAGTAATACTTTAAATCCTCCAAGCCAGGCTTCAGCAATATGTGAAAACCGTGAACTTCCAGATGTTCAAGGTGGTTTTAGAAAAGGCAGAGGAACAAGAGATAAAATTGCCAACATCTGCTGGATCATCGAAACAAGAAAGTTCCAGGAAAGCATGTATTTATGCTTTATTGACTATGCCAAAGCCTTTGTGTGGATCACAATAAACTGGAAAATTCAAGAGATGGGAATACCAGACCATCTGACCTGCCTCTTGACAAATCTGTATGCAGGTCAGGAAGCAAAGTTAGAACTGGACATGGAGCAACAACAGACTGGTTCCAAATAGGAAAAGGAGTATGTCAAGGCTGTATATTGTCACTCTGCTTATTTAACTTATATGCAGAGTACATCATGAGAAATGCTGGGCTGGAGGAAGCACAAGCTGGAATCAAGATTGCCGGGAGAAATATCAATAACCTCAGATATGCAGATGACACCACCCTTATGGCAGAAAATGAAGAACTAAAAACCTGTTGATAAAAGTGAAAGAGTGAAAAGGTTGATTTAAAGCTCAACATTCAGAAAACGAAGATCATGGCATCTGGTCCCATCACTTCATGGCAAATAGATGGGGAAACAGTAGCTGACTATTTTTCTGGGCTCCAAAATCACTGCAGGTGGTGAGTGCAGCCATGAAATGAAAAGATGCTTACTCCTTGGAAGGAAAGTTATGACCAACCTAGATAGCATATTAAAAAGCAGAGATATTACTTTGCCAACTAAGGTCCATCTAGTCAAGGCTATGGTTTTTCCAGTGGTCATGTATGGATGTGAGTTGGACTGTTAAGAAAACTGAGCACCAAAGAATTGATGCTTTTGAACTGTGGTGTTGGAGAAGACTCTTGAGAGTCCCTTGGACTGCAAGGAGATCCAACCAGTCCATCCTAAAGGAGATCAGTCCTGGGTGTTCACTGGAAGGACTGATGTTGAAGCTGAAACTCCAATACTTTGGCCACCTGACGTGAAGAACAGACTCATTGGAAAAGACCCTGATGCTGGGAAAGACTGAGGGCAGGAGGAGAAGGGGATGACAGAGGATGAAATGGTTGGGTGGCATCACCAACTCGATGGACATGAATTTGGGTGGACTCTAGGAGTTGGTGATGGACAGGGAGGCCTGGCGTGCTGCAGTTCATGGGGTCACAAACAGTCAGACACGACTGAGCGACTGAACTGAACTGAAGCCTGTATTCAGGTCATGAAGCAACAGTTAGAACCCTGTATGGAACAAATGACTGGTTCAGGATTTGAGAAAGGAATATGACCAGGCTGTTTATTGTCACCCTGTTCAACTTTTATGCAGAGCACATCATGCAAAATACCAGGCTGGGTGAGCTACAAGCTGGAATCAAGATTGTTGGGAGAAATAAATAGCCTCAGATAAGAGGATGATACCACTCTAATGGCAGAAAGCAAAGAGGAACTAAAGAGCCTCTTGATGAGGGTGAAAGAACAGCAAAAAGCCAACTTAAATCTCAAAATTAAAAACTAAGATCATAGCATCTGGCTCCATCACTGCATGGCAAATGGAGAGGAAAAAAAGGTTGAAGCAGTGACAGATTTCCTCTTCTTGGGCTCTAAATCACTGCAAATGGTGACTGCAGCCATGAAATCAGATAATTACTCCTTGGCAGGAAAGCTATGACAAATCTAGACTATTAAAAAGGAAAGACAGTTTGTTGACAAAGGTCTGTCTAATCAAGGTTATTTCCAGTAGTCATGTACAGATGTGAGAGCGGGACCCATAAAGAAGGCAGAACACCAAATAATTGATGTTTTCAAATTGCAGTATTGGAGAAGACTCTTGAGAGTCCAAGGAAAGCAAGGAGATCAAACCAGTCAATCCTAAAGGAAATCAACCCTGAATCTCATTGGAAGGACTGATGCTGAAGTTCTAATACTTTGCCCACCTGATGCGATCAGCTGACTCACTGGAAAAGACCCTGATGCTGGGAAAGACTGGAGGTAGAAGAGGGCAACAGAGGATGAGATGGTTGGATAGCATCACCGACTCAACGGACATGAAGCTGAGCAAACTCCAGGATATAGTGAAGAACAGAGAAACCTGGTGTGCTGCAGTCCATGGGGTTGCAAAGAGCCGGACACGACTGAGTGAACAATCTGTGTTGCATTTGGATGAGGCACAGAGTGAAGGAGAACCTTTGGCGTATCCAACAGTTTCAGCACTTGAACAATATGGGCACAATGATAGTTATAAATTGTCGAGTTGGCTGGTGCTGAATGGATGGTAGCCTCAGAAACCAACTTTAAAAAAGTTAGCTAGCTCAAGGCATGTGGTCACAGCTAGTAGGCCTTCATGACGACCTTGGAAGACCATCATATCCTACAGCTAAAGGGCTATACTTAGGTTGTGGTTTTGGAGAGTGGCAAGAATTTGGTAAGTTGCAAAAGAGACTTACATGTATAATTTTAACACATTTTCCATACTGAAGTCAAAACCCAATAAGGAAGAAGCAGGACTCAGACCTGGGTCAAGATTATGCTAACTAGATACACCCAAGAATGTTCAGGCAGATTCCTTTGAAACCTCCAAGAAGGTCCCTACCACCTACAAATGGCAAGCCATTGCCCATTGTCTAAAGATCAGACAGATTTACTCAAGGTAGATACAAGATAAGATTATCCCTGGCTTTTTTTTTAATTGTACCAGAGCAAGTAACTAGGGTCGGTGCTCAGTATACCCTGAAGACAGATATACACCATTTGCTTCAGGAGGGAACAAACATTTATTGGAATACCTGCATTACTTAACACACATCAATAGGAACTGGGAAGTAGGATCTTGCAGGTGTTAGAATGGGCTGAATAGAAGCTGGATAGCAGAGTTCTGTCCCATGATTCAGGGTTTAACATCTTAGATAAGACATTGAAACTGCTACTACACGGCTGGGATTTTTCCTTGAAGCTTGGACATAGTGATCGTTAAGTTAGCCAGTGACATAGAAGTTCCAGAATGGTTCAGAATATACAGGGAAGGCTCAGCTGCTCAGGGCAGTGAGAATAACCTTATGGAAGGGACACATCTTGGACTTCCCTGCTGGCTCAAGTGGTAAAGATGCTGCCTGCCAATGCAGGAGTTTGATCCCTAGGTGGAGACGATCCCCTGGAAGCTGAAATGGCAACCTACTCCAGTGTTCTTGCCCAGGAAATCCCATGGACAGAGGAGCCTGGCGGGCTACAGTCCATAGGGTCACAAGAGTTGGACACAACTGAGTGACTAAACAGGCACACCTTACGGAGAACCCACCACCTGACTATGCTCCCTTTAGTAGGAAGAGAGAGACCCTTCACTAGAGCACGGAGTGCAACAGGGAATGCTCATTTGTAAGCTCAGTGTGGACTATTTGTCCTCTATAGGCTAGGAGATGCTACCCTGAAACAGGTTCCCTGGGATACATGTAAATGATAGTGATCAGAATTGGTACTTGGCCTTAGAGGCAGCATGAACATGATTATAAATGGGCAGCAATATTGCCAGTGTTATCTTGACCTGCAGGGGTCTTTGCCGTGGCTAACACACAATCATTAGTTGGTGAGGTAAGTGGGCAGCTAACCAGTGTATGACTTGTAGACTAATTTTAAAGAGATCTCTGCTGGTAAGAATGATGTCAACCACAACAATGTGAAATTATTTCTTTATATCTAGTTTCCAGATTCAAGCAGTTCTCAGACCCAGATCCCATTGCTTGAAATCAGAATTCTATTGAAGGATGACTCTGGAATGCTACAAGCATTTACTATATAACTATTCTGGCCCTCTGTCAAGGCCACTTACCAGAGTTGTACATAGGGGAGTCACAAGAGGCTGACTTCAGGTCTGAGCTGAAACTCAAAACAGGAGACTAAAAATGCCAACCTGGTTCATCAGAGCAGGTGCCAGTAACAGTTATAGCTCAAGGTAGTCTAAGTCTAATGGATCCAGGGGCGTATCTTCAACTCTAGAAAGTATCATTTCCTAAGTCTGAGTGCATACTTAAGATGGACGGACTTGAATCTGGAAGAGCTCTCAATTCATTTCTTGGCCTGGGGTGTAGGGCAAAGAAGGAACCATTTCCTATGAAGGGTGGGACTTAAGCCTCTTCTGGAATACTGGTTCTGAGTAATATTGAAGCTAGAGAGCAGCAGCAGCAGATACTTGGTATGAGGACCATGAGCACGGCACCCTTCACTGCATTTATGGTCTTTGTGTAAGGATAAAGGGTCATGGTAAGTGTCAAAAGAGTATTCTCCATGTGAACCCCAGCTGAGCTGCTTTGTTAGATGTGGTATCTTTAATACCAGCATGACACACACTTGACATGCTTCGTGCACTTAATATGCTCTGCAAGCATGGCTGAGATGTTTTCTTTAAGCCCCATTGAGAGGATTTGAGGCAGTTCTCACTCATGCAGGAAAGTCAACGATACAAATGCGCAGTCTTGCAAGGCTGTTACCTCTCCTGCTCTTTGCTATATAGACCACAAAGTCTTGGTCACCTTGACATGCCACTAAAATACATCAATCCTTTATGCTGATATCATGCTACTTAGATCTGATAGAGTGGAACAAGTTCTCTGGCTACCCAAGACACGCACAGGGCAGGTGGGGAGAGAAAAATACTCAAATATGGGAGTATTACCTCCCCAGGGTTTAAGCATCTAGTCATGTTATGTATGCCTGGGCACTGAAGGGCACATTATCACGCTTTGTACTGATATCAAAAGAGCAAATGGTAGCACTCCTGCTACCAAAAGAGAAACATGAAGTATGGTGGGCATTTTGGATAGGGGCAGCATGTAAGTATACTTTGGAATGTCATTCCAGCATGTTTGTCAAGTTATGCTAAAGGTTTCTGGTTTCAAATTGGGGCCCAAAGATAAGATTCAGGCTATTCTAAACAGTGCCAGCTGTTCTGCTAATTGGTCTGTATCATCCAGCCCATTCCAAGGCTAGAGACATTTTTGGTACAAAAGGTGGAAATAAGGGATGTACAGTAAGCCAAAATTCAAGAGCATTTGAGAGCCCTTAAGTTTCTGGAACAAAGTCACGTTAACTGTAGCACAGAACTACAATAAGACAGCTCCTGATACAGTGCTAGGCCCTTGGAGACTGGGAGTCTATCTTTGGGACATCAAGTGACTCTGATAGGAGCTGGTACAGAAACCCAATCATAAAGTTGGGTGGGCACAACAGAAAGCAATTTAAAAATAAACAGTACATTCAGGTAGAGTATGAGGTCTTGAGGGTGTGTGTTATATAAGCAGGTGGTCCAGACCCAATGCCACCTACCTCTTTCCCTATATTTACTCCCCATGAGGCAATGGGTGCATTTATCCTTCAAAATATAGGTAAAAGGACTCAGCTCTAGTTCAAAGCACAGTGAAGTTGCTCACAGAATGTCCCCTGCTGTGGCATTACCCTCTACTAGGGCAGAGTCCCAGAGACCAGTCAGAGAGGGAAAGCGTATTAGTGGCCAGAGCTTCAGAGAATAGTCAGTCACGCATTGGGAGACACTGAAGGCAGGCTATGCAGGACTTATACGCAAATGCCTTTACTGTTTGGTCAATGCCTGGAAGGAATGAGAATGGGAGGATGGATATGAAGGTCTAAGGAAGGAGCATGTCATTGGATCTCTAACAGGGGTAATGGAGAAGGATGTGGGTGCCTCCTTCTAAAGCTCAAACATCCAAAGAAACTGACCAAGTTGAATGGATAGACTGGTTCACTTGAAGTCAGCCAGCCTGTGTCCTCAGGCCCTATAGGGCTTCCTCAAGAGATTCATGAGTGAGGAATCATGGTAGCAGGAATGGGGGCTCTTGCATTGACCCAATAGCATGGGTCCTCTCAACAAAGCTTACCTAACTGCTGCCACCGCTGAACACCTAACCTGCGAGCAGCATAGATTTATCTTGATGCTGGCCTTCTCTATAGACACACTCCAATGCACTTAACAGATGTTGCATTTTCTAAGGTTAGCCTGTGGCAACCCTACCACATGGTCAAGCAAGTCCATGGACGCGTTTTCCAACAGCATTTGCTTATTGTGTGTGTCATATCTTGGTAATTTCTCCATGCGTAAAACTTCCATTCTTGTATTTGTTATGGTCATCTGTGATCAGTAACCTTTGTTTGGGGAACACCATGAACTGCCTAAAATACAGCAAACTCAAGGTCTGTGTGTGTCCTCACTGCTCCACTGACCAGCCGTACTGTATCGCTCTCCCTCTTCTTAAGCCAGTCAATAACCCTATAGCCATATATAGGGTTTTAACTTCAATATTGTGTTTCAGGAATTAGGGAGGCCCAAGCGTTTAAGAAAAAGTCTTGTGTCTCACTTTAAATCAAGAGCTAGAAATGATTAAGCTTAGTGAAGACAGCATCTCAAAAGCCGAAATAGGATGAAAACTAGATCTCTTGCAGACAGCCAAGTTGTGAATGCAAGTTAAAAAGTTCTTGAGGGAAGTTAAAAGGTTCTGCTCCAGTGAACACATAAGCAAAGCAGCCATATTGCAGACCTGGACACAGTAGACTGAATAAGATCAAACCAGCTGCACTATGCACTTAGGGCCTTGCTCTGGATTAGGCTTTGGCTTAACGCTCAAGTCTATGAAGGCTGAGAGGGGGAAGGATGTTTCAGAAGAAAAGACTGAAGCTGGCAGAGGTTGGTAAGTGAGGTTTAAAGAAAGAGGCCATCTCTGTAACAAAAGTGCAAGGGAAGCTGAAAGTGCTGATGTAGAAGCTATAGCACATTATCCAGAAGATCTAATCAAAGTGGCCCCACTAAACAGTTTCAATATAGAAAAAGACTCATTTTAGAAGATGCCATCTTGGACTTCAATAGCTAGATAAATCAACTCCTGGCTTCAAAGGACAGGCTCTTAGGAGCTAGCTTATGTAGCTGGTGGTAGAGTTAAAGCCAATACTGTTTGACCATTCCCCAAATCCTAGGGCCCTGCACTCTACAAAGCCCAGGTGACAACACACCTGTGTGTAACATTTATAACCCAGCTGACTGAATATTTTAAGCCTACTGTCAAAACCTACTGCTCAGGAAAAGATTCCTTTCAAAAACAATTACTGCTTACTGACAATGTACCTGATCACCCAAGATTGGATGGACATGTACAATGAGATTCAGGGCATTCTCCTTCCTGCTAACATCTATTCTGTAGCCCATGGGTCAAAGAATCAACTCTCAGGTCTTAAGACAGACGTGTTCTCATGGTAGGAATTCAAGATGAAGGCCACACAAAAACTAGTTCAGAGATGTGAACGTCTGCCAAGTATTCCTCATTGCCTTTGGGCATAAGGCTTTGTAGACAGTCATCTGATAGGACTATATTAAGATCTGAAGTCAGTTTAAAGAAATCTTTAGAGCCCCTGATGCTCATCTTAAATGAAATGAGCCCAATTTGAATGGGATACCCACTGCTCTGTTCTATCCTACGATCCTGGACATGTTTCTACAAACTGGACTATTGAGTCTGTCTATTACAGTCCAGTTTTGCCAACAAACCAGCCAACTGTGATTATAATATCCACAATATTACAGTATTTAGAGTTGGATGGCAATGATCACCTTCCAGTAGCTCAAGGGCTCACATGAGCAGTCATATTGGTAATGAGAGCTTCTATGTTTGAGACCAGGACCAACTACACTGCCAAGTAGTTGGATACATCTTGTACCATTTCCATCACTTAAAATGTGGCTGGCCTCGACTCTTGAGTTATAGGGCCCTCAGTTTGCCTTTTTAGTCCATCTGCCTCCACAGGGCTCCCAGCAATAGGAGATGTGAAGGTGGGAGGGCGGGGGAGGGGTGGTGATCTGTAATATTCACATTAGGAAAGGTTCACAAACTCTTGCCTACCTTGAACCCTGGGGCAGATGACCTCAGTGCTCTGCTCCTGTGCTCTCAATCCCTTTGTCACTTTGCTGTCCTTGTTTGGACAATAGAAGCTTGTTTACATGTGAAGAGCCTCCAAGTGCCTGGGGAACTTGCATTCTCCTGTGACATTCTGAGACCGGCACACAGATTTCCATTCCTATCACCTTGAGCCTTCATCCTACATTGAACCAGCTAGACAACCCAAACTCCCAGTTAGCCCGTGGAAGCCAAATCAGCTGCAGTTAACTAGACACCTACTTGGTAACTCTTAACTTTAGCATCTAAATTCTCAGAGCTCTGCAGTCCCCACCAAGTTATCGGTGGCCCTTCTAGCATTTGGTTTCTTATCCTAGTTTATAAGCATTGATTCTCTAAAGCTTTTGACTTTGACCTTACAGCTGTGCTTAGTAAAGACCTCCTTGTCCTCCAGACTCAGTCCCAGCCCTGGCTACTTAGAGACAGATGCTCTATTTGCCACTTCCCCCAATATAAAGGCCACTTGTTCATGAGACTTCTCCCAGTCCACTGGGAGCCAACACCAGCCCCAAGTATGAATCAGCATATGAAGGGGCTCAATATCTGTTACTAAGAATCAGTCCAAAGCACTTGCTAGTTGGCCATGGATGTCAAGGAACCATCCTCGCTGACATGTACTACTTTGTACCATGCGTCTTTGAATGCTCACAGCTCACTTGTGAAAGTCAAGTCATGGAGACATTCACGAAAGTGATTTCCTGCCTTCAGGAGACATACCTCATCCAAGCTGTCCCTTATGCTGAGCACCCTGCTAGTCCTGGCTTCCCCATGATGTTCACTCAGCATGTGAAAACTCCCGATTTCCCAGGCCAGCTGGGGCACCTGGTCATAACTCTCATGGCAAGCTCATGAAGTCACTCCTTCTGTCCCCACTGCATTTGTTTCTCCACCTGGGCTCACCCCAGAACTACTAGTTACCAGGGTACATAGGGTACAGGAACATAGGGATATCCCGCTTTTAAGAGTGCATACTACTTTTCCCTGGCAAAAGCACATTGAAGTTCAGAAAACCCAAGACTTGACTTATGCACCCTACCCGAGGGATTTCTGTGGACTATTAGGATAGAACCCAGATCCTCTCCAGGTCCACGGTGCACACAATTTAACCTTCCCAAGGAGAGAAATCTAGACAGAACACATGAGCAGGACCTTAAGATCAAACAAGATGACCTTTGCTCAGGACCCTGGTTCTGAGATTCAAAAGCTAACTGCCTTAAAAGCCGAGTAACAGCTATAGCTCACAAGTAGTAACTCATCCTATACACAACAAGCTGTGTGGTCAGACATGGGGGTGAGCCATCCAAGCCAACCCGAGGGGGAAAGTGATTAAGACGCAAAGGGAACAGGTGCTGGAACTGACAAGGAGCCCCGGCAGTAAATTGGTCTTTTTTTTTTTTGGCCTGGCATCAGAACATATCTGCCATCTCACAGCAGAAGTGGTTTCCTGAGCACTGTTAGACCTACGGAAGAGGACGACGTCCTTCATGCCCTTCATCCCAGCGCAACTGCTGTCAGTCTGGATGGCAGCACTATTAGTCAACCTACGGTCAGTCCAAGTCCTGGAACTCATTTATTTTGCTATAAGAACTTAGCCACAGCACTAAATTTAAAATGGGTTCAGTAACTCCAGTTCCAGTATAGCCATTCAGTGTCTTGGTCATTTGGCTCTCCCACCTCTACCAAGTACACACGTGTCCCCATCACCACTGAAGAGGTGGTGCCGTCATAATCATTATTGTTCAGTCTAGCCGGGCTGTACAAGTCAGTTCTGCCCCCTCCCACCTCTTCCATTTAGGAGAGCTTAAGATAGGTCAGGAGATGTTTAGCTGTCACAACCTCCAGAAAGCGAATTGGTAACTCAGACCAGCACTGACATTTGGAAGGGCCAAGTCGACTTCTCTGCACAGATGGCCTTTATACATCTTTCATTAAGTATAAAAATGACACTCTTCCTTTATTTTACTTCAACTCTTTACTATTGAGCTTGTGCATTTTCCAAGGTACTGCCACCGTGTACTGGCAAGTTCAGCACTACTCTTAACTACGTGGCCACTCGATTATACCTTTCCCTAGATATGATCCAGATCAATCCTGAGGAGTTATGTACACATTGCCATTTTGGTGCATGAAAGGTTGGAAGTTTTGCTTCCTAATAAGACATGGACGTGAAAGACACTGTTACCCAGGATTTTGGTAGGCATTCTGGCTGGAGTCTAGAAATTCTTTAAGTCAGAGGAGGAAAACAGAACTACTTTGCAGTTTGCTAAACAATCTGCAACACCATTGTTTAACTCTGTACCCAGTTGACAACAATGGTCTCTTTGTAGTAAGCAGATTATACACAGGGGTAGTTCCTGACTTCGTGTTTTAGCTCCTGACTTCATGTTCTAGAACAAGAGTGACTCAATGGTCTGTCATCTTGTTTACTGTTCTACCAGGAGCAATCGTTCCAGTTCACACTTGTCAAGAGGCTTATCCTTCAAGAGCTAAGAGCCGAGTCTGAGCTGGTTATCTGGCTCTGGGGCCTACAGAGCCTATCGAGAGTCTCTGTACACCCTCAGGTTCAGGGTCTGCCTTCTACTTGTCCCTTACCAATCTAGTTTCTCTCTGACCTTCAGTAATTGACCTTGGGTTCATGGTTAAGCTCTGTCTTCTGATTTTGACTAAGTTGGATGGCCCAGCTGTTTCTGAAGCTGATGCTCCAGTTTGGTTAGGGTACAATGGTATTCCAGCCAGCCAGAATTGTCTTTGGGGACATCAAGGACAGGTAACTGCTCACCCTGCATCGAGGAACCTCCGTCCCTGAAGTCCTTATCAAAGTGCTACCCCCACAGTTAAAGCATCCCTATACCTCAATAGGGATGTCAATAACTTAACAGCTGCTAGGCTTATGTACCTCAAAGGGCGCCCAGGAATCTCTTGACTCTAGAGGACTCATGGAGTCCCTGTGTCTACATTCCATGGAAAGTGGGGGCATTATCAGGCACCTGGATAGGAAAACTGATCATATTACAGGCCATTCAAGGGCTATTTTTGAAATAACCAGCTGGATTCTGGGGGCTCTCAGGAAATCTATGCCAGCATATTTGGGAGAAGGGTTTATCTGAATTCATCTGGGATAAGTTGGCCCATATACCCCTGGGCAACCTATAACCTGGTAGACTGATCACCATGAATCTGGCATAAAGGATCTGTGGCTAAAATTTGCTCTTCAACAGTGAAGAATGAGTTCAAGTCCGATAACCTCTAAGATTCTAGTCCTAGGTTTTCTGCCTGTAAGGGGGAAGATCAGATGAAGGGTGAACCACAAGTTAGTCAAGCAGATTAAATTTGATGCAAGAATCACTTAAATCCACCCGGGCTCAAATTTGACTGAAGACCCATCACAATGTCAAGAATGAGCATCTATACTGAAAAGGGCCCACTAGGAAGCATAGTTTTCAATACTGCAAGGAATTGGACATTGATAAGATGGATAAGGCATGGTGAGTCTGTTAATGCTGGATCACAGTTGTCATGTCATACTGGTTCATGCAGAATGACAAGACGGATGCTCATGTTCTGCTAATAGCATTTCAGACTCTTCCAAGGCATCCTATTGTGAGGGCATTCTAAAGCGACAACATACATGTGTCCCACTTAGGGCTATGTGTATTCGTATTTCCCACTTCCACATGGAATACCATAGCTTTTCTTTCCTTCATATATATCGAGTCAAAACAGGGATCAAACACTTGAACAACAGCATTGGTTCTAAACCACGCCTACTGCATCCACAAGTCTGCCTTCCATTGCAACATTGAGACAGACCGTATCTGAAGTCTGGGGAGTTAAGATTTCTACTTCCTCACGTACCAGGCCCACAGAAGTCGATCATGCAGGCAGTGAGTCCTGGTTGTTAAGGACACGGTGTGATCAAGGCCTACAAGGTCTGAAAGGTGTAATTTATCTGATTCTGACCTCATGACATTTTATTGTCCAATTCTCTAACACTTAAGTTCTACCCTGACTGGGCTTGAAGGACACACTGAAAGTGACCTCCATAAAGAACAAATGCTAAGACTCGGCTTTTGACAGCTAAGTAACTTCTGGGTAAGAATTTCCATTCAGAAACCAGTTTTCATGGGTCATATTGGAGAAGCTTATATGGTTTTGCAGGAATGCAGGTCCCTGAAAGCTCAGTTCTAATGTGAATATAGTCTCCATAACCCAGGCCCTTGTTCACATCTAAGAGACAGCCAGTAGCCAGACCACCAGGATACATTAGTTGGTGCTATCTGAACACTCAGGATCAACTAGAGAGGCTCTTGGTTAACAGGGTTAGGTCACGACCTGGAATGAATAGTAAGGTCTCTGCAATGGGAGAAAGCAGGTTATTTCATGGGAAGAACTGTAGGATGTGGTTAACACATAGAGAGCTGGGACAATTTCTGGGCAGTGCAGAATATGGAGCTGGTACAGGAGAGTGTTGATTAGGAGTATCTTGTGACAGCATTTAACATCTCACTAAATGCCTGGGACCAGTCCTAACATGCTACTGGGATGGTTCCCTGGTCTTGGACACAGTGGCCTGTAGTAAATGGGTGGGATTAAGGAATTCACAGCCTCTGAAAGGCAGTCACAGTAGCATGCATAATATAACCAGAGGCCCCACCACCTGACCATATTCCCTGGAAAAGCCTATCCTTCACCAGAGGAATAGTGAATGGACAAGGGAGGGTCACTGACGTCCTGTGGGTCAGAATGGAAGTCAATTCTGCCATGAGACCAGTCTCCCTGGAGTCAGTCACGATTCTAAGTCTAGAGTAGAGGCCAGGTGGCTGTATTTAACTAAGGCATGATAAACAGCAAGGGCAGAGTAGTCCTGACATGTAAGAATCTTTGGCAACAGAGCAGACTGTGGTATGCCTAGGGGTGGGAGGTGGACAGCCAACAAAATTACTGCTTGATCTGTGTTATCAAGATGATCAACATGGGAGAGGCAAGTTAGCCACTGCAAAGGAAAGTCATGGCTATGATGGATTTTTTGGCGTCAGCTTAGCTAGACATCAGTCCTAGACATTAAGCCAACCATTTTTAGGTGTTGTAAAGGTATTTGAGTTGATTAAAAGCTCGTAATTATTGACTTTAAGGGAGATTATCCTACATAGTCTGTGGGCCTGATTCCATCAGTTAAGAAGTTCAGTTTAACTGCCTGTGAACAATAGAGCTTTGGCCCATGCCTGTGAGTTCCACTCAAATGTGACCCATCTTGACTGCCAACCCTACAATCTTGACTTGCTTCACCAGCTTCCACAATCACATGGGTCGAACTGAGTTTATTACAAGAAATTGGCCTGTGGGTGTATCTGTTATACAGTTTGCTTCTCTGGTTTAATCTTAGACTGATACAACCCTCACTTCATTTCCATAGTTATGTTACTAGACTCAGTCCATGGATTGAAGGCCTATACAGAAGGCCCTGCTGTGCTGTGGAAAATACAGTATTTCCTCCTCCTTACCCACTAGGAACCAATGTCTACTTACTTGAGTAACCACTGAAGGGTAACACTCATACCTGTCACAGCTGGTTGGATAGAAGGTGTAAACTGATGCTGATAACTGGATCTCAAGCTTGATTAGTCCCCTTGATGGGATGGGGCAGGTACATGGTGGCTAGGTGACAGGGAGACCAGGAATCTTGCAGTGATTTCAATGACTATAGAACTACTATGGTCATCTTGAGTAGTCGTCAGATGAAAATGCTGCCACTGACAAGCTTTACACTAGTTCCCTGGCCCACAGGACAGAAGCCATCACAGTGGGCCAAAGCCAAGTGGAATCTCCTAAAACTGTTCTCCACCCAAAGTCAAGAGTAGCTCAGAAGCTGTACCATGTTCTAAAGAGGAAATAGTACAGCGGGTGCGGCTCTGTCACCTACCTTGATCCCCTAGGATGGCCCCTAGAACAAGGTGAACCATGCATAATTCTAGACTGTAAACAAAATGGTTCTATCCACTCAGCCAGATGTGGCATCTCTACCACTGATCAAGGCTATTGATCTGGCAACTCCTTAACCCCTATGAGATTGCCAGCCATTCATATTCACTAGGGAAGGGCAGCAGCATTCGTGGTTTTCTATCAGGGTTCCCTGCTCTGCCACAATAACCTCCAGTGGCTTTCATAATCTTGAATGTCAAAGCCATCATTCTGCCCCACTAGATCAGTGCTATGAGCAAATGACTGATGCCCCTACTAGGGCACACAAGACAAAGGAAGATAAACCTTTCAGGTATTCAGGGGTCTGCCATGCTTGACTTAAGGGGTCAGTAGTTTGAGGTATGCGTCTTTACTCGAGACTAGTTCCATTAGTGCCTCACCCCTCCTACCCCTTGGGCAGCCTCTTTGGATTTAAGGGACAACATAATCACATGCTTGGGCTCAGTACTACTTTGAGTTCAAATGAGAGCGGTGTTGCAGGTCCAGGAATCAATACATCTTCTCTATAGCTTCAACCTTACGGCCCTGCATGTGGGTGGTGCCACAGGTAACAAAGATATATCACATGCAAGATAGGGTCTGTAGGACAGAACTATTCATTGTTTATAAAAGCAGCCCCTGATCTACTTCCAGGCTCTAAAAGGTACAGATTGACTGCAAGACATAAGTGTCTATGTGAACTGGACCCACCATTTTGTACACATTTTGAACTTAATTCTTGGTACATCAAGAACTTATTGAACAAAATGGCATGGTGGGTGCAACACATAGGGGCCCAGAGCCCCATGTCACCAATAACTCTCCAGCTCATGTGTAGACCTTACTGGGAATTTAGTCTCTCAACCAACTTGAAGTCTTGTTCAAAATGGTCAAGTATTGGTATGAGGCCAAAAATATGCTGTCCTGTAGCCTCATTCACAACCCCAAAAGCAGTGGCGAAAGAAGTCCTCTTAGACCTGAGCACTCTCCGGTCCTGTGCTTGGTGAGGGAGGTCGACAAGGATAGAGACTCGTGGTTAGTGACTGACTACTTAGCTGGTGGTCAGGGTCCGGTCAGGGACAAGACTATAGGGAGAGTCACAAGGAAATTTGAGACAACGTGGATACACCTGAGGGAGCTGGCAGACCGCAGGTCTTGTTCCTTATTTCTATAACTCAAACTCACCAAAGATTTTTAACCTTGTATTGGGCCCCTGTGGTCCCTCTAGAGGTGCACAAACCTCTGAAGATATTGAACTGGATAGGCAGGCTGGGAAATTCGAGCTGAAGCCTGACCACGGCTTATCAGGAACAAACTGAGGGTGTCCTCTCTCCAGAAACTCACTCTCAGGCTTCAGCTTAAAGAGTAGCTTTGTGTTCAAAGGTCAACACATATCCATGTGTATGGACATCCAGATTCTGTTTGTTACTTACATGAACCCTAGTCGATCTTTTCCTATGTCTCATGTCATGGGTTGGGGGTCCTAGGCTGAACTAGCTGCTTGGCAACATTAGATGGGGCCTCCGCTCCCCTCCATTCAGAGGCTATCAGGCACATCTCAAAATGCCAAGAAATTCCACGCACACAGGATATGGGAACTGGAACCCCACTTCTCCCATTGGGTATGAATGAATTGAAGGAACCTGGTGAAACATGAAGGGTTATGAACAAAAGATGAGGCACTAGGGACTAGCAATGATGTGAACCTACTGCCAACCATGGGCCAACAGGAAAAAGTTATCTGAGCCCATTAGGAGCCAGAACTATGGAAGAGGGGCCCCTTGGCAAGAGCAGCAGGCCTGGAGGAACCTACCTACTGTGAGATGTAGTGCTTAAGCAGGGAGGAAGTCAGGAAAATGTACCCAAACCTCTTGTCTTCTGGCCAGTGCATCTCCATGGCCAAACCCACTTGCAAATGTCAGCTTCAAGGGAAATCTGGGAAAACAGGAAGTCACAGGGCTTCCTGTGCAGTCCACAGGAAGCTCCTCTCATTGGGAGACAGCAGAGTAGATCAAAATTAAGGAGCAATGGATGACAGTCAACTCACTTGGGGGCCAATATGAAGTGAGGATCAGAAGGGAACCACCATATAACACTTAGAGGATAGAGTACAGGGCTTGACTCCCAGTCTTTCCAGGGGTGCCACCTGGCAGGGACCACAGAGGCTGGAGCAAATCTGCAATGCCAAGAGGACCCTCCTACAGGAGCAAAGTGAGTTTCCCAAAACCTGGTTGGGAAATTCAGAAGAGAATCATTTTGACTTAGATAGGAGAATTGCAATATTTTACTCATCCAAAAATAGAGTTAAATTACTGCTGGCTACAGAGCTAAGTAGAGGTGAAGACCCTTCCAGCTGCAGAATTCGCCACCACTGGCCTCCGCCTGTGGACGTTCCTGGCACGAGGCTTCCAGGCTCTGCAGCTCCCATATACCCTTCTCTCTAAACAAGATTAACCTCGTTTTTTTCATCCTATTACCAGGGAGGCCAGCTACCTCCATTTTCTTATAATGGAGCTTGATTTGATGATCAGTTCTGATAAAGGGGTCATTATCCTCCAGCAGTGCTGGAACAAATTTAAGGAGATACCCCATGTCCAAGGGCAAAGAAAGAGCCCCAGAAAGATGGGAAAAGGGGTGACATTGCATTTAGAATTGAACCCCATACTCAGATGCTCAGAGGGCTCAAAACAAACCTTGTGTGCACCAGGACCCAGAGACCCCACAAGACTGAGACAGACCTGTATTTGAGTGTCTCCTGTGGAGGTAGTTGAGCTATTTCAAACCCTGAATGCTGCTGTGAAAGTGCTGCACTCAATATGCCAGCAAGTTTGGAAAACTCAGCAGTGGCCCCAGGACTGGAANATGCAGTGCAGGAGACCTGGGTTACACCCCTGGGTCGGGAAGATCCCCTGGAGACAAGAATAGCCACACACTCCAGTATTCTTGCCTGGAGAATTCCATAGACAGAGGAGCCTGGTGGGCTACAGTCCATGGGGGTCACAAAGAGTCAGTTACAACTGAAGGACTCCCACACTAAAGAGAAGTTCAGATGCTAAAAGTTAAGTGAAGGGGTTGTGAATATTTAAAGCAAGTTCCGGAAGAGTCTGTATTGGTTAAGACCCTTGGGTCTCTGGAAGTGTTTGAAATAGCCTTTTTGTCCCCAAGGAAGGTCACTGGGACATCTCAGAAAGGTGAGAGGAACCCAGGGACGGCTGAGAGTGAAACAAGAGCAAGGTTTCAGTTTGCCGTTCACCTCAGGTTCCCTGCAGAACTTTCCAAAGAAAAGGATGGCAGAAGCCTATCTCCCCACCCAGGGCTTCCTTTTAGTCTGAGACTGTCATTCAAATCTGTATTTCCTCAAGTCACCCTAACACAGCTGGAGCTGCCATAGGGCCACTACTTGTAATATCAGACTAGACACATTATGAGCTGGTCCAAAGTCTACCCCAGGCCGATGGAGCCTGATGAGCCGGAAAACAGGGAGTCACAAGTGTTCAGAGCCCAGGTCATCTCTGTAGAGGCCCATGGCTTCTGACAAGAGGAGTCCAGCTCTTTATAAACCACAGCTGCCCTCAAGAGGGCCTTCTCCCCTGAGGCACGAGCAGGAAGGTTCCCTTATTCCTCAAGGAGTGGCTTCTGTTCTTCCTGCCAGGAGGCCTGAGTTTGAGGAGGACCTAGCTACATGAACCCCTACTGTCACCTACCACTGGCCCCAGGATAAGCCTCAGTTACACAAAGGCTGTACAGTTTAATGATAGGAGANGAAGGTTCCCTTATTCCTCAAGGAGTGGCTTCTGTTCTTCCTGCCAGGAGGCCTGAGTTTGAGGAGGACCTAGCTACATGAACCCCTACTGTCACCTACCACTGGCCCCAGGATAAGCCTCAGTTACACAAAGGCTGTACAGTTTAATGATAGGAGACCCAGGAACCAACTTGGAAGGAGATGCTGCCAAGGTAAGGCTTGAGGGTAGATTACACTAAACAAGGAGCTATGCAGAGGAGAGAAGCCTTTCAAACAACCTTGGATGGAACAGGTATCCATCGACTTGGGCAGGTAAATGAGTAATGGCCTGTCAGTAGCCATAGGACTGGCGGTAAGTCTAACTTCCCATGATCACCAGCGAAGCCTCATAGCTCAGAGTTAGCTTACCTATAGTAACAGATCCGATGCTTAGAGAATTCAAGCAACTCACTCAAGACATGAGAAATAAAAGGCAGAAACCAGGCTCAAGCAGTATGTGGCCCGAGGTCTGTGACCTCAGCCTTTCGGTTTTAAGACCCTCCATGGCAAAAGAATGTGGTGAGCCAATTTCGAGAGCCTGGGAGGCAAGCTTTGTCAGGAGCAGCTTCCCTGTGGCTCGTCTACAGTCTAGATTCTGCCTAGTTCTGGACCGTTTTCCTTTCCACTCAGGCATCCCCTGGTATGAAGGAAATAGAAAGGCCAGACAAGCAGTTGGACTTACCAGTCCAGTAGCAGCAGCAGCTGGCAGCCCGGTGTAGGCCCTTGCTTAGCACGCTCCTACCTGGCTGCCAGCTGAGTAAAGCTAGGACCGCCCACCACCCCCCAACCCAGGACTATAATGTGTGCACTTCATGACCTGGCAGAGAGCCCAGTGTCACCTAGACAAAGTTGGTTCTGAGTGATGGCCCAGACTGCACAATACCCAGGCCCCTCCATAGGCTCTGGCATATATCAGACTGGGTTTAAGCCCCCACCACGTGCCCATCATCCTTTTGTCTCCCCCAGGGACTTGGCACTAAACCAAGTGCTAGGGATGAATGAGTTCCTGGCTTATTATGAGATAAAGTTACAGCTCTGGCTACATGCCTCTGAGGCTAAGAACTCGGGTTGTAGCCAGCGGTACTGGTAAGATCTAGCCTCTCTCTAGAGGTCTGTGGGTTGTCGACAAGGAATCCAGTCAAGATGCTTCAACCTAGAAGATCAAGATTCTATTGGTCTCCCTGCTTTCAGTCTTTAGGGCAGAAAAAGCTTTCAGGTTGGCTAGACCAGCTCTGACCATGTTAGAAAGTCAGCTATACTTTGAACCCTGAGCAGTTAACAAGTAACTTTCATCCAGACCTTAAAATGTGGCATTTGAAGCGATTGTGCAGGACAAGAACAAACCCATACAATCCAGATAGTCTACCTCGGTAGGTGAGGGAGCTACGCAAGCATGAGGTACCAAGTTGGGTTCAGAGAGCCTGCCAGGCTACAGGAAGGTTATAACAGAACAGGAGTTTCATGCTACTGGGATGAAGGTTCCAAGTAAGACGCTTGTGGCACAGAACCCCATGAGCCCTGCACTAACTCTGTGGCAGTCTATGGGGCAGCAGCTAGAGTGTACTGAGCACACACCGTGATGGGTACTGGTCTACAGTCTTCTATTGCCCTAAGATCTGTTTAAGGCAGTTTCCCAGAGATTGGTAACTTGCCCAGGTTCTCAGAGCTAGTAAGTAACAGAGCCAGGGAAAGAACCCAGGTGAGCTCCAGCCGGTATCCTGTCACACCACATGACTATGAAGGTCTCTCCACGAGACCAGGACTCTAGTCAACAGTGGCTCCACGGAAAGACCCGAAAGCAGACAGATTCCAGACGCCAACACTCCCACCTCCAAGTTCAACAATTTCGACAGAAGCTTTCAGTTGTCTTTAGAGGAGCTGCTTTAGAAGTTGATGGTTAAGCCCTCACCAAGTCTGACCCAAAACTGGTTCAGCTGGATGAACTCCACACCAACTGGTCATGCCTGAAGAACCTAAGCCACCCCATTTTGTTAAGACTCCATTTTAGAGTTCTGAGGAAAGGGTCTTTGGAAATCCCCTGACCCCACCCACCACCTGTGAGCCATTACGTTCAGGACTTATGACCTGCCCAGGAAATTCTAATTAAGCCCAGGAAATGGGAACCAATTAGAACTCGTGGCCAGCCTGGGAAATGAACACCAGTTAGAACCCAACACTTAACCCTTCCACAGAAGGTAACCAATTAGATGTCTCCCAACCCGGAAACTCCCATTTTTCGAATTTTTCGCATGAGAATAACCTATATAAGCAATGAAACCTAGAGTTCCAGGCTCCTCCCTATAGCCGCTGCGTCGATGTCGGTGGGAGCCCCAGCTGGAGCTTGGTAATAAAAACTCCTTTTGCATCGGATATCGGCTCCCTGGTGGTCACTGGGAGATTTCGCGACTTGGGCATAACATTTGGGGGCTCATCCGGGATCTCCCATCGGCTCTGCACGGAAACCGATCCGGAGAATTATCTGTGGCTGGTAAGCTCTTCTTTGTTTCTGATAAGGCCTATTTTCTGAAGCCGGTCTATGACTCAGGCAGACGCACCAGCAGGTCACCGGTGCGGATCGTTGGGAGACGTCCCCGACCCCCTAGGAGGGGACCGAGTGCCCCTGTTCTCTATAGACGATAGAGGGTCGCTCCCGCTGAACGGCCGGAGGCCATAGTCTTACTTTGTTTTGCCTCTGGACTCCGAGGTCTGTATCTTCTATCNGCACCAGCAGGTCACCGGTGCGGATCGTTGGGAGACGTCCCCGACCCCCTAGGAGGGGACCGAGTGCCCCTGTTCTCTATAGACGATAGAGGGTCGCTCCCGCTGAACGGCCGGAGGCCATAGTCTTACTTTGTTTTGCCTCTGGACTCCGAGGTCTGTATCTTCTATCTCTGTCTGTGTGGCTATCTGTACTGTCTGTGTTAATTTACCAACATCTGACTGATCTAGGAACGATGGGGCAAAGTCACTCTAGCCCTATTCCTCTATCTCTGGTCACTGACCATTTTAAGGAGGTCAAGGTGCGTGCCCACGACCTCAGTGTGGAAATTAAGATAAATTAATCACTTTTTGCAGTGCGGAATGGCCAACCTTCCATGTGGAATGGACCCCAGAAGAAACCTTTGACTTGGAAAGTGTGCACCAAGTCTGAGACATCATCTTTCGACCACGGAGCGGACACCCTGACCAAGTTCCCTATGTCACAGTGTGGGAAGATCTCATATTGTGCCCCGCTCCATGGGTAAAACCTTTCTTGCCTCAACAGGTATTTTCCACCACACAGGTGCTGGTGACACGTGTAGGAAAGAACCTGAAAGATCCCAAGGAACCTGAACCAACGGCGCTGCTGTACCCCATTTTACAAGGGGGAACAGAGGAAGAACTTCTCTTCCCACCCCCTTACCAACCCCTCGAACCACCACGGGCCCCTGCTAGCCCTCTACCTAGGGCTGACGCATCAGAAGGGGGGCCCCCCCACACAAAATACTTGCCATAGGCGAGCCATATCTCTGGCGGGGCCGGTAGACTCAACTGTTGCCCTCCCTTTACAAGTGGCCGGTTCCCGTGACGAGGAAGGGAACCAATCTCCTCAATACTGGCCCTTCTCTACCAGTGACCTATGTAACTGGAGGTCCCAGAATGCTAAGTTTTCAGATAACCCTAGAGATCTAACCTTCTAGAGACTGCTTTTTACTCATCAGCCCACTTGGGACGACTGTCAACAGCTGCTCCAGATTCTCTTCACCATGGGAGAGAATACAGAATGAGGCCCGTAAAAGGGTCCCGGGGCAAATGGAGACCCCCACCACTAATATAGATGAAATTAACACATCTTTTCCTTTATCACGACCTGATTGGGATTACAATACGGCACAAGGTAAGGAGAGGCTCAAGGTCTACTGCCAGACTTTTGGGGGGGCTCAAGGCAGCTGCACGGAAACCTACTAACCTAGCTAGAGTAGGAGACATTCAACAAGACCCTACTGAGAGTCCAGCCGCTTATCTGGAAAGACTGATGGAGGCCTTTAGACAATACACCCCCTTGGACCCAGAAGCAGAAGGTACTCAGGCTGCTTTGATAATGCATTTTGTCAACCAGGCGGCTCCAGACATTAGGAAGCAGTTATAAAAACTTGAACGCCTGGGTGAAAAGAGTATCCAGAATTTAATAACAGTGGCAGAAAGGGTCTACGATACTTGAGAGCGCCCCGAGGAAAGACAAGCCAAGGCAGCAGACCGCCAGACCCGCAATATGGCACGCATCCTGCTAGCGGCAACAGTTCCTAATTCGGGAGAAAGGGAGCACCAGCTGCGCTGCCTAATGGCTGAAGGTAAGAGCCACCCCCATACGCAACCAGCATTAGGAAAGAACCAATGTGCCTATTGTAAGGAGAAAGGACACTGGGCCAAAGAATGCCCTAAGGAAAAGAAGGGACCACGAAAGACCCCTATCCTGGCCATGGATGAACTGAGCGACTAGCGGAGACGGGGCTCGGCGCCCCTCCCCGAACCCAGGGTAACCCTAAGAGTGGAGGGGACCCCAATTGGCTTCCTTGTCAATGCTGGGGCTCAATATTCGGTTTTGCTAGAGCCCCAGGGGAAGCTGGCATGAAAAACCTCTTGGGTGCAGGGGGCCACTGGGATGAAACAATATCGATGGACTACCCAAAGATCAGTAGATTTGGGTGTGGGCCGGGTATCCCACTCCTTCATGGTCATTCCAGAATGCCCTTTCCCACTGTTGGGAAGAGACTTGTTAACCAAGATGGGAGCTCAGATTCACTTCCTCCCAGGAGAAACTAAAATATTTGATCAGGTGGGCAGGCCGATTCAGGTACTGACAATTCAATTAGAGGATGAATATCGGCTGCACCGAAAACCGACCCTTTCCCAAACGGACATCCAGGAGTGGCTAGATGAATTCCCTGAAGCGTGGGCCGAGACAGGGGGACCGGCTTGGCTAGGCACCGCCCTCATATATATATAGATCTCAAACCAGGGGCTGATCCCATCCGAGTCAGACAATATCCTATAGAGCTTAGAGGCCCGACAGGACCCCCCCATATCCACAGGCTCCTAGCCCAGAAAATCTTGAGACCCTGCCAGTCGGCGTGGAATACTCCCCTGCTCCCTGTTAAAAAAACAAATTCTCATGACTATTGCCCAGTACAAGACCTGCGGGCAGTTAACCGCCTAGTTCTAGGTATTCATCCTACAATGCCAAACTCATATAACCTCTTGAGCTCACTCCCACCAGATC
The DNA here is from genome assembly GCA_006410615.1 of Neotragus moschatus. NCBI lineage: Eukaryota > Metazoa > Chordata > Mammalia > Artiodactyla > Bovidae > Neotragus > Neotragus moschatus. The sequence goes on along the minus strand of SJYA01002803.1, from coordinate 1,133,413 downwards.
ACTGGTATACGGTTCTAGATCTAAAAGACGCTTTCTTTAGTCTATCCCTGGCGCCCAAGAGCCAGGAGCTTTTCACCTTTGAGTGGTCCGACCTGGAAGAGGGGATCAACGGACAGCTAACCTGGACACAACTACCACAGGGATTAAAAAATTTTCCCACTATCTTCGATGAGGCCCTCCATGAAGACCTGGGTGAGTTTAGACAACAGCACCCCCAACTAACCCTGTTACAGTATGTAGATGACCTCCTACAGCAGCAGCAAAGGACCAGCAGACTTGCCTCATGGGCACCCAAGAACTGTTGCGGGCCCTTGGAAAATTAGGATACCGAGCCTCAGCCAAAAAGGCTCAGATATGTCAACCAGAGGTCACCTACTTGGGGTATGTATTAAAATAAGGGCAAAGGTGGCTGTCAGAGGCACGGAAAGAGACAGTACTCAAAATACCGACCCCAGACTCACCTCGAAGGGTGAGAATTTCTGGGGTCTGCTGGCTTCTGCCGTCTTTGGATTCCAAACTATGCGGAACTGCCTAAACCCTTATATGAAGCCACAAAAAATACCATCCCTTTCAGTTGGACAGAACAGATGGAGACCACTTTCAAGGCCATTAGAATGGCCTTACTGTCAGCCTCCGCCCTGGGACTACCTGACGTCACCAAACCCTTTTATATGTAGATGAAGAGCAAGGGGTGGCAAAAGGGGTGCTGATGCAACATTTGGGATCCTGGAAGCGGCCGCTGGCCTACTTGTCTAAACGCCTAGACCCCGTGGCTTCGGGCTGGCCCCCAGGCTTCTGCATGATTGTGGCAGTGGCCCTAATGGTCAGAGATGCAGACAAACTGACACTAGGGCAGGAGTTACATATTACCGCCCCCACACCATTGAGGGCATACTGAGACAACCCCCAGATGGATGGATCAGCAACGCTCGGCTGACCCACTACCAGGGACTACTGCTAAACCCTTCCAGAATCTTCTTTCTACCGCCTACTGCTCTCAACCCGGCTACGTTGCTTCCTAACCTGGACTTGGAAGCCCTGATCCATGACTGCAGCGACATACTAGCCCAGGTGCATGGGACGCGAGAGGACTTCCAAGATCGCCCCCTGGCGGATGCTGAGGTCACCTGGTATACGGAAGGAAGCATTTCGTTGGAGATGGACTCAGGTATACGGGGGTGGGGTGGGGGTGGGGCATAACCACGGAGACCCAAATTGTGTGGGCGGAAGCACTGCCTCCGGGTACTTTGGCTCAAAGGGCTGAACTAATCGCCCTAACAAAAGCCCTTCAGTTGAGAAAGGACAAAAAACTTAACGTCGTTACTGATAGCCGATATGCCTTTGCTACTGCCCATATACACGGAGCCATATACAGAGAGGGGACTCCTCACAGCTGAGGGTAAGACGATTAAAAACAAAAGCTCTCCTCTCGGCATTATGGCTACCTAAAAAACTAGCCATAATACACTGCCTGGGGCACTAAAAGCCAGACACCCTGATCTCAAGGGGAAACAACTTAGAGCAGCCAGAGATGCGGCCCAGGAAACCGTGATAGAGGCCATTCTTCAGTCTGACCTGATCCTGGGAGCCCTGTTCTGCCAAACTTGCCCAATTACTCAGAAAAAGATTTAGACTGGATAAAAAGTCAGCCTATGGCCCAACAGCTGGCCGGGTGGTGGAGAGCACCAGACAGCTCTCTAATCCTCCAAGAGCTAGGAAAACAAGTATTACTAAAAATGCATCCTGACACTCACCTGGGAACCAGGAAGATACAAGACCTGATTAGACATGCCAAAATTGCCATGAAAAATGTCAGGACAATAGAAGACATCGTATCAAACTGCAATGCATGCCAGCTCACGAACACTGTCCCTCATCTGGCCAACCAAGGAATTAGAGAACGGGGGACCAGGAGCTTACTGGGAGGTGGACTTCACTGAAGTGAAACCGGGTAAATATGGATACAGACACCTGTTGGTGTTCACAGATACCTTCTCAGGGTGGGTAGAAGCTTTCCCCACCAAGAGAGAAACAGCACAGGTGGCGGCCAAAAAGCTGATTGAAGACACCTTGCCACGGTTCGGGTTTCCGGCACAGGTGAGGTCAGATAATGGGCCAGCCTTCGTGTCTCAGGTAAGCCAGCGGGTAGCCTGGGCTTTGGGGCTAGATGGAAGCTGCACTGTGCCTATAGGCCCCAGAGTTCAGCACAAGTAGAAAGGATGAATAGGACACTTAAAGAGACATTAACAAAGCTAGCTGCTGAGACTGGCGGGGACTGGGTGGCTCTCCTTCCCTTTGCCCTGTACCAGGTGTGGAACTCACCCTACCAACTGGGACTCACCTCTTGAAATCATGTATGGAATACCTCCCCCAATAATCCCTAACCTCAAGGCAGAAGTGTTAAAAGAAATAGATTATCAAAAGTTGCTTTTTTTTTCTCCGGTCCTTACAATACTCCCACAGGGACACATGGAAGAGGCTCAAAGCGCTATATCAGGCCCTCCACCTGAACCTTATCACTACTGGCCAGGAGACTGGGTGTATGTATGCCGCCATAGACAAGAAACCCTAGAACCCAGGTGGAAAGGACCCTTCCTTGTCTTGACACCAACTGCTCTCAAAGTTGACGGCATCTCTGCTTGGGTCCACTATACCCACACACGGCCTGCGGACCTGTTCGCCGTACGAGATGAGTTCCTCCCCCAGTGGAAGGCCGAATTGGACAAAACTAACCCGCTCAAGCTAAAACTGCGAAGACAACAAAAGTACTCACCTTCGGGCCGTGTTTATTGAACAAGTTAATGACTTTCATCAAGAGCCGCATCAACACGGTGCAGCTTATGTTGCTTGTAAGAAAGTGTTTTAGTGTAAAAGACTTTCCAAACTGCCCCAGAGTTATCCCGGACTCACGGAAACATGGCCTGTTTATCCTTGATTCATGAAAGTGTGACCTATAAAACTTCCTTGGGACTTTCCAGAAGAGCTGCTGTTCTGAGAAACTGCCTGCCACAGGGGCGCCACCTGGTCAACAGTTGTAACCTGTTATCAGTGGACCAATCCTCGAGAAGGTCAACACCTGTAACCAATCAAACTGTTTCCCCTTGCCCGCACCCGTTTGTGGTTTTTGTGCTTAAAAGCTACCGTGTAACAGCACTCGGAGTTCGCTCCTTGCTTAAGGAGACGGAACCCCGGCGCACCGATATAATAAAATCCTCTTGCTGTTTGCATCGAAACCTGGTCTTGGTGGTCCTTGGGGCGATGGATACATGGCGAGGAACCGTTCGGTTCAACAGTGCTCAGGTCCCAATATACAGCTCTGCCAGCGGCCCCCTTAGCGGAAGAAAACAGAGCTGGATCCATGATTGAGTCTGTCTTGGGACCTTGAGAAGGGGGGAATAAAGAAGGTAAGCCACCCCCATTTTGTTAAAAAAGACTCCATTTTAGAATTCTGAGGAGAGTCTTTGGAAATCCCCTGACCTCACCCCACCACCTGCAAGCCATTACGTTTAGGACTTATGACCTGCCCGGGAAATTCGAATTAAGCCCAGGAAATGGGAACCAATCAGAACTCGTGGCCAGCCCGGGAAATGAACACCAATTAGAACCCAACACCTAACCCTTCCACAGAAGGTAACCAATTAGACGTCTCCCAACCCGGAAACTCCCGTTTTTCAAATTTTTTGCATGAGAATACCCTATAGAAGCCTAGAGTTCAAGGCTCCTCCCTATAGCCCAGCCCCAGCTCGAGCTTGGTAATCAACTCTTGCTTTTGCATCAGATATTGGCTCCCAGGTGGTCATTGGGAGATTTCGCGACTTGGGCATAACAATGCCCAGTTTTCAGGTGAGGTCAACACCACCCACTCAGTTTCCCACTTCAGTGGATTGAACTGCATCTAGGCCCCAGGTTCTCCCACTTTTCAGGCCAGCCCATGTGGTCAGTTGCCTACTGACTCGCCTAGAGTTCTTCTGAACACTTAAGACTTGCCTTGCTTCTCTATAGCCTTCAGCCAGTTGGACTTGAATACTAAGCCCTACCACACAGTCACCACAGTTGTTACAGGCTCTCTGAGCTACTCTTCCAGGTGAGCGAGGACCTAGATTTAGACTTATGCCAGCAGGGAGCCCCCAGGAGTCATTTACCTATGATCCTATTAGAGAAACTCTAGTCAGTCCAGTTCCTACTTGGGCACTCCCCTGGAGTGGATCCTCTCCCCTCTCCTGCCCCTCCCTCCAAGGAGGATTTGAACAGCACAGACCATAGGAGAAAACCATCTCTAGGGGCTGGTGGCTGAACTACGACCTGCCGTCCCAGTTCAACTCATACTGATATTCTTTTCAGCTGGGGAAACACGAGTCTCCAAACATTTTAGTTTTTGCCAGATTTGAGTTCACACCTACGCTGGATTTGCCAATAGCAAGTCTACTCTGTAGTACTTTATTCCCAGAAGAAAACTTTAGGATTGCTTCAGAGAAGGAAAACAAGTGCGGGTGCCTCACCTCTGAGACCTGAGCCCAGAAGCCAGGCCACAGGTTGTTTGAAAACAGGCTTGAGCAGGAAAGCTTTATCACCCTATCACAGGAAGGGCTAATGCTGAGTCATTGCTTGCTGGAAGTTTGAATTTTTGGCTCTAGGAGAAAAGTCACCCCCCTCTGTGGATATATTCCAACTCAGGGTCCCATGCTCTTCATGTGAACTCAGAGTTCACACCTGTGGAGCTAAGCAGAGATAATTTCCCTCCATCCCCCTGCCTGTGGATATAGGCCGTTAGTCCCTGGAACAACCCACCCCCAGAAAGATCTTTCCTGGGAGAAAAGACAGCTTCCCAAAGAAACTGTAGCTCTGTTTTATGTACCAGGATTTTTTTTTTAAGGCTTCAAGTTGGTAAAAGAAAACACCTGAAGAAAGATTTTTACACAGAGGTTGATGTGGGACCATCGAGCCAAGGAATTCAGGCCGTCTCTAGAAACTACATAAGGCAAAAAAACAAATTCTCTTCTCGAGAAGAATCACAGCTTTACCAACACCTTGATTGTAGCTTTTTAAGACCCTTTTTTCACACCTCTGACCTCCAGAACATTGATAAATCGGTACTGTTTTAAGTCACACACAAAAAGGCTTTTCAGATGTAAGAAAGCAGGCAGAGAGGGAAGAAAAAAATCCCTGGGAGAAAGAGGCAGGGCTTAGTGTTCTTATGACCCCAGGACTATCTGTGAAGAAAACAAGAGAAAATCCACATGAAAGAGCACTAAGAGACTGGTGTTTGGAGAGACACAGCCCTACACCCCTATTCCCAGAGTTTTCTCTTCTGACAGAAAAGGAAGCTTTGTACCCTACCCTCTAGGCTTTTAGCTGCTTTTCCTACTCCAACCCTGAGAAGCCACAACCACCCCAACCAAACAACACTCAGGCACAGACTGCGGGTTTTATAGGCTATGAAGACTAGTCCCACCCCTGCTACCCCAAAGCACTCTGGGTGGGCAGCGGTTCCTCTGTTTCTCATTGGCTCCCTCTCTCTCAATCAGCAGATTGCCTCCACCCTCCTCTGCTCATTTCCTGTCTGTAAGTCACCAACAGCAGTGTAAGCAAGGGGAGGTTTTAACAGTCTGCACTCAACCCTCGCCTAAAAATGTGACTTCTCATGTTTTTAGGCAAGATTCCAGAAGCAATCTTGATTGGAAAAAGAGACAGCCTCTTCACAGACAGAATATATCATTCTTTTTCTATGTTCACCCAACTTTCCAGTTGTTAAGAATCATCTGAATCAGGGCTCTTTCCTGGAAATTATGTTTCAGAAGATCTTGATGAGAGCCTTGGAGTCTGTGATTTTCCAGAGGCACCGTCAAGATGTGTGTCTTTAAGGAAAAAGGTGGTATTGAAAAATTCCCTTCTGAGAAGTGGCTTCTGTTTACCTGTTATGGTTATCCCCGTATTCCCAATTCCTCCTTTGGATTTGAGTTTCTCCAGCAGCTGCCCCAAATAAGTGTTGTTTCTGGAAAAGAAAGTAAAATGCAGCGTTTAGGAGGAGGTGGCCTCATTCTTATCTTCACCACCTCTCTACGCTTAAGGAATAGAACCACAGGTAGGAAGTAGCTTTCATAAGTCAATTCACCTGAGTCAGTTTGAGTCTGGCCACGTTCCCCTTCTGGTCCTGAGTGCGGTCACAGAAAAGAGAAGGAGCCTTTTGATGAGAGGAACTGGGGTGTTTGAGGTGATAAAAGTTTAGGGGCAGCCAGAAGAGAGTGAGAACACACAAAACTTTTGGCAAAAAGGCAGCTGTCTGTGCACCATGCCGGTGGTAAGTGAACTTAGTATAAGATACCCACCCTGGGATCAGAAAAACTTCGAGAGAGGAAGAAGCATTAAACTTGGTGGTTACTTCTCTTGCTGCTTATTTGAAAGCTGATTCCATAAGCATTAATTTGTTTCCTAATCAAAGTAACTGTTGATTCCCTCCTTTCAACAGGCCCTTCATTTTTCTGACTTCCTGTCTTTACTCCTGCTGTTCCTCAATCAGTCCTTTTCTTCATTTTCTGCCACAAATCAAAATTCTAGCCATGTAAGACCCAGCTGAGATGCTAAATCTTCGTGCTGTCTTCTCTGATCTCCCAGTTTGATTCCGTGTGCTCACCTTACTTCCTGAGATGGTTAGAGGATTCAGTTGGCCGACACTTGGTCTTCTCCCTAAAGGACCTCACACCCTGATTAATAGATCACCCTTGCCTTGCTCTGTCAGAGCGTCCTTTGCACCTCCATGTAACACACACTGTATTTGCTTGGTGTTTGGTTGCTATCACGCTTGTCTACTGCCTCTGTATGGCAAGTGCCTGCTAGGAGGATAAAATGACTGCTTCAACTCTGTGTCAAGAATATGGCACAAATATAATGTGTTTCTTGAACGAATGATTGGGGGAGAAAAGAGGAGGAAACGACTGCAAAGAAAGCAAGAAAGTTCTGCCTCCTTCAGTCTTCTCTTTGTAGCCTCAGTTTGGTCTAGGGTGGGGGGGGGTGCGGGGAGAATGAGATAAAGTTCTAGTATTCCTTGGGCTCGAGAAACAGTTCTAACTCCATAAAGTCAGATCAGGAAGAGCAGATATTACCAGAGTGAGCGACGGGAGACTTCAGGGCAAGAACTAAGTCCCCTCTCCCTTATCCATAGTTTATGAGTTCAAGTACTACCCGACACAGCTATGAATAAACTTTGAGAACTTGGGTAGTGGTATAGTGTGGTCATTAAATATGTAGATTTGGGGTTCACATCCTGGCTCTGTGGCTTACTGGCCTGCGACTTTATGTGACTTGGTGCAAGTTAGGTCATCTTTAAGCTCCCGCTTCTTTTTAGGCAAAATGGGGATGATTCTGTTCATAATAGCACTCACCTCTCAGGATTATTGTGAGGTTTAAATCGGCCAATACATAGAAAACAGAATAGTGACTAGCACAGAGTAAGTACAAAATTATGAACGTCTGCCATGTAACATTCTTTGCTAAATCATAACAGCTAAACCTTACTGAGCTAGATATTATTCACTTGTTCTAATGGGAAAATGTCAATTCAACACAGCTGTAGACCAAAGAGGCACACTGAGAACTGCTGCAAGGTTGGAAGGGTTGTTGGTCATGGCTCCTAACCTGTTGAAGGGATAAGTCAATTCCGACTCCATGTTGGAACTGTTTGACCTGCTTCCTGTTGCGTTTGTTATGATAATCACACATAATGGCTTGCCTCAAAGAATCTTGCCCCTCTGCCTGACTGTTAAACTAGAGTGCCTTTGTTCAGAACACTGTCCTCCTGTAGAGGGCAAGGAGGAAGAAATGAAATCGTCCCCCTGCCCGAGGCTTGCCATTCTAGGAGATATTTGCAAGATTAATGGCCTTTTTACTTTGTCTCCTCACCTCTCCCTCTCTCCGATCCATAGAAGAAACTGGTATCCAGACCCAGGGAAGAGCTTCTCAGTCAGCTGACTTTCTGAATAAGGTCGTATTCCTTGACTCAACATCTCGGCTCTCGATTCACTGGCCTGTAGTTCGGTGAGCTAAAGCAAGCTTGGACTCAGTAACAAACCCCCTTCAAGGGCACCCATGCCTTCCACCCACCTAGTACACATGCTCCTGTTAGAGTCAGAGCGCTGAGCACAAGAGGGCCTGTGTGACTCAGGATGGAGAGAGTGACCGATGTGTTCATCTTCTTGTTATTGGAGGAGAGGACTTCTCATCTATTTGCAGAGAATTAACAAACTATAAATGACTAATTTTGTCTGTGATATACAGTGACTTTGCATCACGAGGGCTGTCGTTGTATAGCGACAATAAGACATAACAACCTTCTAGGATTCTAACTAGTTTCTGGAAGAAGCAAAAGGGGCATAATGGTTGTCTATTTCCCTCCCCAAGGAGGAACTGAAAAACAGCTATGGGCCTGGGGTAGCGTGGCAGTGAGTATCCAAGGAGGAACAGAAGTGTGAACAACGAGCCTACAACCTGCGGGCAGAGTCTCCTCCTCCAGTGAAATTCCCTGGGAAAATACCCATCCCTCAGCTGGGGCCTTGGCAGAGATGGGCGATTAGGTCATTTGCATTGGTGGTGGCTGAAGGGGGTGTGAGGGTGTGCGAGAGGGACAGGTGGACAGGTTCTGAAGACAGTGGTTTCTTGTCCTGTCCCTGGCAGGATGGGGACAATCATTCTTGTCCACCTGCTCCCCATTCCACCATTACCTGGAACGGTGAGAGCATTCCTGTAAACCAGTGCTTCTCACATGCACTGCACACACAAATCCCCCAGGGACCCCGTTAAACCATAGACTCTAATTCAGTAGATCTGGGTTGGGGTCTGAGATTCTGCATTTTCAAATATTTCCAGGTGTTGTTCACGCTGCTGGAAATGGGAATTTGACAAGGTCAGAGACCTTGTATCCGACAGCCCCGTCACCACCAGGAAGCTCTTTAGAAATGCAAATTCTTGGGCCCCGCCTCAGAACCAGAAACTTGTTTTAACAAGCCATCCAGGAGATGATGGACATTGGTGCATATTTAAATTACAGAGTCACTGTTACAGATGATACATGAACTAGTCTCATTGGAAGGACAGATGAGGTTTTAGAAAAGTGGTGTTCAACTAGCCCAGCCCCAGGATGGGGAGACTTCCCCAAGAGGTTACCTAGCCAAGTCCTCTTCCAGGTGGGCCCTGGAACAAGTCCCTTGCCCAGGGGGCACCCTTCACAGGATCTCCCACAGGATCTCATTCTGATAAGGAGGCTTTCCTGCAGTGCTGGCTCCCAGCATCCACAAGGGGAAGACTTTCACAGAAGCAGGAGAGGTGATCAGAATTTGAGGTTGGTAGAAAGTGGATGCAAAAAAAGGGGCAGGGATCTCGGGCCTTGCTGCTAACACAGTACAACATTGGCAAATACCCACAGCCCCTGGGCTGATGAATAGAACTGACCTCTATACCTGGTGGAGACACACTGAGTGTCCGAGGCCTGAACAATGGTCCAGCAGGGTCCTTGAGCTCAGAGGAGAGAAGGAAAGGACAGGGGAACACTTCTCACAAAATTCTCCAGCTGTCTTCACATCCAGTTAATTAACTAAATTAAACCCTGGAAGCCTTACTAGATTTGGAGGGGACCTTTGATGTCTCTGAGCACCGAGCCCAGGGAGGCGGGCAGTGCTGGGTTGGGAACATCTCCCACGGATGGCCGAGCAGCATTCTGTTAATCGTGGCTATTAAACTGCTTTCCTGGGAGTTGTTTTTGAATCATGTGAAGTAGATTAAGAGTCTGTTTTGAATCCCTCAGGGTTTCCTGTGGCGCATAATTATAGATGCACTGGAAGAAGAATTGAGGTCAACAATTACTTTAATGAGATGTCTGAAGAGCATGGCCCAGCAAGGCGGAGGGCAGAGGAGGAGCTGGGAGAGGGCGTAGGGTGGGGGAGAGACGAGAGAAACTGGAGGAAGGCAGGGAAATGGGCAGAGTGAGGGGCAAAGATAGGAAGGTTTCTGCAAGGAGAGCAGAAGAGGGAGAGGAGGAACGCAGGGCAAGAGGGCTGGAGGAGCAAGCAGAGGGCAGAGGAGCAGACTTCACTGTGTCTGGAACATTTTTGCTGCTGCTGCCCCTGCTAAGTTGCGTCAGTCTTGTCCAACTCTGTGCGACCCCACAAACGGCAGCCCACCAGGCTCCCGTGTCCCTGGGATTCTCCAGGCAAGAATACTGGAGTGGGTTGCCATTGCCTTCTCCCATGCATGCATGCATGCTAAGTCGCTTCAGTCATGTCAGACTTTGTGCAACCCTATGGACAGCAGCCTACCAGGCTTTGCCATCCACAGGATTCTCCAGGCAAGAATACTGGAGTGGGTTGCCATTGCCTTCCCCATGGAACATTTTTAAAGATGGAGAAAACATTCAGAAAGCAAGAGAATGGCACTGGGTGCCCATGGAGAGGTTTGCAGCCTTGGATTCAGATGTTCCTCTCGTGGATGCATCTGGAGACAGCGGGAAGGCATTGACAATGGGCTTTGTCATCAAACAGACTCAGGTCTAATCCCTGATCCTACCCTGTTTGACCTGTGTGACTTTGGGCAAGTCACTAAAGTTCTCTGAGCCTGCTTCCCATCTGTAAAATGAGTGTTAACTTTATAAAGTGCATGCCTTGGTCTGTTCAGGTTATTATAACAAATCACCGTAGGCTGGGTAACTTAGAAACAGTAGAAATTTCTCACAGTTCTGGAGGCTGGAAAATCCAAGATGGAGGCAGATTTGGTGTCTGGTGAGAGCCTGTTTTTTGGTCTATAGGTAATTGTCTTTTCATTATATCCACACATGGCAGATGGAGTGAAGGGGCCTTTTTGAAAAGGGCCCTGATCCCACTCATGAGGCTCCACCCTAATGACCTAACCATTTCCCAAGGGCCCCACCTCCAAACACTATCTTACTGGATATTAGGCTTCAACTGATGTGTTTTGGTTTGCCTTGGAAACGAACAGAGATCATTCTGTCGTTTTTGAGATTGCATCCAAGAACTGCATTTTGGACTCTTTTGTTGAACATGATGGCTACTCCATTTCTTCTAAGGGATTCCTGCCCACAGTAATAGATATAATGGTCATCTGAGTTAAATTCACCCATCCAGTCCATTTTAGTTCGCTGATTCCTAGAATGTCGATGTTCACTCTTGCCATCTTCTGTTTGACCACTTCCAATTTGCCTTGATTCATGGACCTAACATTCCAGGTTTCTATGCAATATTGCTCTTTACAGCATTGGACCTTGCTTCTATCACTAGTTACATCCACAATTGCGTATCCTTTTTGCTTTCACTCCATCCCTTCATTCTTTCTGGAGTTATTTCTCCACTGATCTCCAGTAGCATATTGGGCATCTACAGACTTGTAGAGTTCCTCTTTCACTATCCTATCATTTTGCCTTTTCATACTGTTCATGGGGTTCTCAAGGCAAGAATACTGAAGTGGTTTGCCATTCCCTTCTCCAGTGGACCACATTCTGTCAGACCTCTCCACCATGACTCTCCCATCTTGGGTGGCCCCACACGGCCTGACTTAGTTTCAACGAGTTAGACAAGGCTGTGGTCTGTGTGATTAGATTGACTAGTTTTCTGTGATTATGGTTTCAGTATGTCTGCCCTCTGACACCTCTCACAACACTTACCGTCTTACTTGGGTTGCTCTTACCTTGGACGTGGGTTATCTCTTCACGGCTGCTCCAGCAAAGCACAGCTGCTGCTCCACAAATTTGGAAAACTAAACAGTGGCCACAGGACTGGAAAAGGTCAGTTTTCATTCTAATCCCAAAGAAAGGCAATGCCAAAAAATGCTCAAACTACTACACAATTGCACTCATCTCACATGCTAGTAAAGTAATGCTCAAAATTCTCCAAGCCAGGCTTCAGCAATACGTGAACCGTGAACTTCCAGATGTTCAAGCTGGTTTTAGAAAAGGCAGAGGAACCAGAGATCAAACTGCCAACATCCCCTGGATCATGGAAAAAGCAAGAGAGTTCCAGAAAAACATCTATTTCTGCTTTATTGACTATGCCAAAGCCTTTGACTGTGTGGATCACAATAAACTGTGGAAAATTCTGAAAGAGATGGGAATACCAGACCACCTNGGTCAGTTTTCATTCTAATCCCAAAGAAAGGCAATGCCAAAAAATGCTCAAACTACTACACAATTGCACTCATCTCACATGCTAGTAAAGTAATGCTCAAAATTCTCCAAGCCAGGCTTCAGCAATACGTGAACCATGAACTTCCAGATGTTCAAGTTGGTTTTAAAAAAGGCAGAGGAACCAGAGATCAAATTGCCAACATCCGCCGGATCATCAAAAAAGCAAGAGAGTTCCAGAAGAACATCTATTTCTGCTTTATTGACTATGCCAAAGCCTTTGACTGTGTGGATCACAATAAACTGTGGATTCACAATAAAATTCTGAAAGACATGGGATTACCAGACCACCTGACCTGCCTCTTGAGAAACCTATGTGCAGGTCAGGAAGCAACACTTAGAACTGGACATGTAACAACAGACTGGTTCCAAATAGGAAAAGGAGTACGTGAAAGGCTGTATATTGTCACCCTGCTTATTTAACTTCTATGCAGAGTATATCATGAGAAATGCTGGGCTGGAAGAAACACAAGCTGGAATCAAGATTGCCAGGAGAAATATCAATAACCTCAGATATGCAGATGATACCACCCTTATGGCAGAAAGTGAAGAGGAACTAAAAAGCCTCTTGATGAAAGTGAAAGAGGAGAGTGAAAAAGTTGGCTTAAAGTTCAACATTCAGAAAACGAAGATCATGGCATCTGGTCCCATCACTTCATGGGAAATAGACAGGGAGGCAGTGGAAACAGTGTCAGACTTTATTTTTTGGGCTCCAAAATCACTGCAGGTGGTGATTGCAGCCATGAAATTAAAAGACGCTTACTCCTTGGAAGAAAAGTTATGACCAACCTAGATACCATATTCAAAAGCAGAGACACTACTTTGCCAACAAAAGTCCGTCTAGTCAAGGCTATAGTTTTTCCTGTGGTCATGTATGGATGTGAGAGTTGGACTGTGAAGAAGGCTGAGCGCCGAAGCATTGATGCTTTTGAACTGTGGTGTTGGAGAAGACTCTTGAGAGTCCCTTGGACTGCAAGGAGATCCACCCAGTCCATTCTGAAGGAGATCAGCCCTGGGAACTCCAGTACTTTGGCCACTCTATGGGAAGAGTTGACTCATTGGTAAAGACTCTGATCCTGGGAGGGATTGGAGGCAGGAGGAGAAGGGGATGACAGAGGATGAGATGGCTGGATGGCATCATTGACCCAATGGACATTAGTTTGAGTGAACTCCGGGAGTTGGTGATGGACAGGGAGGCCTGGTGTGTTGCAATTCATGGGGTTGCAAAGAGTCGGACATGACTGAGTGATTGAACTGAACTGATGTATTTTGGTGGGCCACAAACATTCAGGCCACAACAGTGCGTAACACTCCTAGAATGAACTGTGTCTGACATACAATAAGTCCCAATAAATTATTGTTAGAATGAGGAATCTGAGAGGTTAGTTTTGCCCAAGGGCTCATGGGTAGTCAGTAGCTGAACTGAAATTTAAACCCTGATTTGTCTGATCTCCAATACCACCGAGGAGAATGTACATAACTGCTCTTTTGGGGGAAATACAAGGTCTGTTCTCCAGAGGGTCAGCCTCAATCCATGAAGACAGTCCTTATCAGCTGGTGCCAGGGGTTCAAGGGAAAATGAAACAGTTGCCCATAAACCAAAAGCAGGCTCAATCCAACCATGGTGCGACTTTAAACATAGGCATGAAGGTCAGGAAGATCCCCTGGAGAAGGAAATGGCAACCCACTCCAGTATTCCTGCCTGGAAAATTCCATGGACAGAAGAGCCTAGTGGGCTACAGTCATGGAGTCGCAAAGACTGAGCATACATACACACACACACACACACACACACACACACACACACACACACACGAGGTCCCACTTCCACAAGCTGGTTTTTACAGAACATGCCCTTGTTCACACCTGCAGAATATAACAGGGCATTCATTCTTGTTCATTCCAGGGCTTACTGAGTTCCCATACTATGCCCAGTACTATTAACATTTCAGGTTCCCAAGAGCGTATGCTTAGTTGGATAACTATGACCATCTTGCTCAAATCTCCCGAGTTCTAGAATATACTAGCTTCGGAATCTGAGAAGGTTCACACTGAGGCCACAATCTTCCCCAGGCTGCTTTCAGCAAAGGCAGAGCATGGGGTAGGGGTGAGGGGTGTGTGCTAGGGCTGAGCCAATCCTGCCCAGCATGGAACTTCTTTAACAGGGGTGGGCGCTAAGACTCCCACAGCCTGGTTGAGGCTTCCTCGGAGCTGCACTCCAGTCTGAGGCTCTTTCTGCCCCACCCTCTTCCTTCCCTCTCTCCTTTCTCAATAGGCTGATCAGCACCCCAGTCTGAAGGCTCTCCCTGTCTCCTCTCGATCCCTCTTCCTTCACCCCCTAATCCTTCACAAGAGTTTCTCCCAAGAAGTCTCTTCTTTCCCAGAGGAACCAAACAAAGGAACCAAGACTCATTGTTTATAAAAATATTAAATGACAGGATAAGCAGAAACGACAGGCCCCTTGTAGATATCTCTTGAATCCATCCACTCTGCTCTAGGTCCACGGTCCACACCTTAGTTCAAGCCACTGTCTCTGTCTGTCAAATCCTGGTAGGACACAGATATCATAAACAGGATAATTTGTTGTGATTCAGTTCAGTTCAGTCGCTCAGTCGTGTCCGACTCTTTGCGACCCCATGAATCACAGCACTCCAGGCNTGACCCTTGCAAGATAAAGCATGTCTTTATCTTGATGGGATATTCCTAGCCTTAACTATGTAGGGCCCCCGGCAGGAATGAAGCCAGGAATTTGTGAGTAGGGCAGGGGCAGAAAGGAAGGAGTCCAGAAGAGAAGGAAAGTGAGGCGTCATGTAAGAAGATGCTGGAGATTGTAAAGAAGCACTTCGCTCTGTTTTCTGGACTGCAGGTATTGATGATGGGCCCTACGTGGACAGCTGGAAGTCCAGAAAACAGGACAAAACATCTGTCGGCAACTCCCACATTGAACGTGGAACACGAGTGAGAAATAAACCGATGTTATAAAAGTCGCTTCGATTCGGGGCTGCTCCTGCAGAACCCTCTAGCCCACCCTGGCTGATCAAGGGAGGCTGTCGGGGCTGGTGAGGCAGGACAGCTCTGGTGCTGGCAACAAATCAGAAAAGATCAAAGTTGAGGCTTCGACTACACAGAGGACTCCGTGCCGGGGGGGACAGATAGTGACGATGGGATGGAAGGGTCTGGGTGTCTGCAGGACTGGCCCAAATAGACCCTTTGAGATAGAAAAGAAGCGAGAGATTGTCATCAGAGATGATAGCCTTACCTGATGACAGAATGAGCTCTGGAGCCACGGCTCCTTCCTCTGCTTGCTGAGCAAGTTACCCTGCATTTCAGTGTCCTTTTCTATAAAATGAAGAGAGCAGCACCTACGTGTAGGGTTGTTGCTGGGGCTAAATGAGTTACCCACATGTGAGTTAACACATGTGCTTAGAACGCGTATAATGAACTATCCACATGTAATGAGGTACCACGGGAGCTTATGAGGTGCGTATCTGACTCACTACAGGTAATCAATACACATTATCCCTCAGTAGTTTCTTCCCAAGGCTCCCAACTTGCAGATAATAAAACTGAGCTCCAGACAGGCTACAAGACTTCCTAGAGATGACATGGCCAACTGACAGCAGAGAAGGTCTCCCCCACAGCCATCCAGGAAACTGGCTGACTCTGCACATCGTGGGTGTGGAAGGCCAACGACAAGCATTTAATTCGCTCTTAAGCCAAAACAGTTGTTAGTAAATTAAACATTGATTGAAAGAGGGTCTCCAATTAAGATTCACTAATTCCATCACCAGCTGAATTGTCATGCAGTTTATATACAATTACCCAATAACTGCAGTTTATACACAATTACCCAAGAACAAATATTTAATTACTTTCCTCTTAATACATTAAACTAATATTATTCCTTAAGCTGCGAGATAGAAATATAGAAACATTTAATTGACACAGAGACATGAAATCAGACAGTTAATGAGACAACAGCCATGTTGTCCTGTCTGTTGGTGTGACATAGCCCCGGGGTAATGAGAAGGCAGGGAATCAGCAAGGAGAAAGCCCTCAGGTTTGTATCTTCTGCTCCTGTGACTGTTGAGATGGAAGTGGCTGGGGGATGCTACAGAAGCATGGACCACCCCCAAGGGGATTGTCCACAATCCTCAGGGGCCGAAGCTGTTGTTGGTTGAGTCTGCATTGCGGCTTAAGGTCCCCTTCCACTCCACTTTGCTTCCTTCCTTCCCCAAAGACGTCAGTCCTGAAGGCACCCCTATTGCACATCCTGAACGCTGAATTGCCTTGTGTGGTCTCTTCAGAAAAGTCCATACGCAGTAGGAAGCCACTAGACTTTTCTGAGCATGTATGTGGCATGACCTGACTTTCACATTAACAGTCTGTAATTAAAGGGAGGCAAGCAGTGAAGCTGAGACAGCTGTTAGGATGCTTTTGTCAGGAGTGAGAGCAGAGCATCTAGATTCAAGGGTTTCCCTGGTAGCTCAGTGGTAAAAAATCCGCCTGACAATGCAGGAGACTAGGTTCAATTCCTGGGTTGGAAAAACCCCCCTGGAGAAGGAAATGGTGATCCACTCCACTATTCTTGCCTGCGAAATCCGTGGACAGAGAAGCCTGGCCGGCTACAGTCCATGGGTTTGCAAAAGAAGTGGACATGACTGAGCTACTTAGCAACTGAACAACAATAACTCTAGATTCAAAAGGTGGAAGGAAAGTCAGTCAGGGGCCCTGGAGGAGGAGGGGGAGGACTCTGAGAGTCTGGTGTGGGAGAGAGAGGGGAAAGGGCTGGTGGTGGGAGCCTGTCTGAAGAGCAAGTCATGTTCCTCAAGCACCTAGCAAAGTGCTCCCCCAGCGAGTTGCTCCTGGGACCACCCCTGTGTACCCCCAGGCCACTGACCCCTGGGGCTCCCAGCACCCATGGGGATGCTTGTGGGGTTGGTTTGCAGAGGGAGCTACGCAGCTTACCTCACGTCGTTATTTCACAAACTGATGAAATTGCTGTAATAGATTAATAATCTGCAATGTAAAACTTATTACTTCCTTAAACCTATCAGCTCAAGAAAAACCAAATTTGATTTATAATGTTCTAGAAGTGCAGAGCTCAGGCTATAAACTCTGGCCTTGAGGAGAGGGGAAGAGTCTTGGATGTAAATCTTTTCCTTGAGTTTTCTGAGACACCGGATTCCATTCAATACTGGCTCTGCCACTGGCAAGCTGTGTGACCTTAGTCAAGTTATTTAATCTCTCTGAACCTCTTTCTTCTTCTGTAAAATGGGAGTGATGACCACACTGGATAGTCTGCCCACTGAGTCATGAGTAACAGATG
This sequence comes from Neotragus moschatus, assembly GCA_006410615.1. Lineage (NCBI taxonomy): Eukaryota > Metazoa > Chordata > Mammalia > Artiodactyla > Bovidae > Neotragus > Neotragus moschatus. The sequence goes on along the minus strand of SJYA01002803.1, from coordinate 1,115,906 downwards.
AGATGCTCGTGTGGCCACAGTTGACACGCTAGAAAGGGACAGAGGAATGGCTTTCCTGGTGGCTCAGATGATAAAAGAGTCTGCCTGCAATGCGGGAGACCTGGGTTCAATCCCCTGGGTTGGGCAGATATTCTGGAGAAGGAAATGGCTACCCACTCCAGTATTCTTGCCTGGAGAATCCCATGGAGGGATGAGCCTGGCAGGCTGCAGTCCATGGGGTCGCAAAGAGTTGGACACGACTGAGAGAGTAACACTTTCACTTTCAAAGGGATAGAGAAGCACGGCATGGGGGTTGTGGCTATGCCAGTGGTCCCCAACCTTGTTGGCTCCAAAGACCAGTTTTGTGGAAGACGATTTTTCCACAGACAGAGGGGAGGGTGGTCTCAGGATGATTCAAGTGCATTACACTTATTGGGCAATTTATTTCTATTATTATTGCACCAGNGATAGAGAAGCACGGCATGGGGGTTGTGGCTATGCCAGTGGTCCCCAACCTTGTTGGCTCCAAAGACCAGTTTTGTGGAAGACGATTTTTCCACAGACAGAGGGGAGGGTGGTCTCAGGATGATTCAAGTGCATTACACTTATTGGGCAATTTATTTCTATTATTATTGCACCAGCTGCACCTCAGATCATTGGGCACTAGATCCAGACTGAGGACCCCTGGGAGATTTTCTCTGGAATAAGCATACCAAGGGGAGAGGGTCTGAAGTGACCAGATTCCTTCTACCGAGGAGACTTTCCAGGTCAGATGTGACTACTTCCACTGCTGAGCCCTGAGACCCCTGATACACATTCCTCTAGCAGCATTCACCTGAAAGAAAAATCTTTCCCTGTGATTTTGTTTGCTTGTTTGTTTGTTTCAGACTGAAAGATGGGGAAGGGAATTTTCAGATATTGAGTGTCCATGATATGCCAAGAGTGTTTCCCGAGTGGCGCTAGTGGTAAAGAATTCGCCTGCCAGTACAGGAGACGTGAGACCAGGGTTCGATCCTTGGGTCAGAAAGATCCCCTGGAGGAGGGCATGGCAACCCACTCTAGTGTTCTTGCCTGGAGAATCCCATGGACAGAGGAGCTTGGCGAGTTAGTGTCCACGGTGTTGTGCAGAGTCAGATGCAGCTGAAGCGACTTATTACGTAGCACGATGTGCCAAGAACTGTGTGAGATGTTTCAAATATATCACCTCCATGCATCCTTCTGTTAAAAAGTTTTTGTGAAAAACTTTGGAACGGGGAGACCACAACAAAAGTACAAACCGTTGGGTGTTCTCTTCAGTGCAAGCTGCCAGGTTATCTGATGCTATCGAGGCCTGTGTGTGTTATTGTCTTTGAGCCATTTATAACGGTGCAAGTTCTACCACACTGATAGTAATGAAATAATTCTCATCCTTAGAAATGCAAATGAAATGTTTGGCGGCCACGCAGCTCATTATTGCCCAATGGTTATTGACCAGTTTTGCAGATATTTGTAAATTTATTCCAGTATTCCCAATTGCTCACATATATGTGTTCTTTGAATTCTTCCCTCAACTGGTTGTCATATCTTGCTGGTTCTCTCATTAGCCAATGAGTTAAATAAATTCTTTGGCATGTATTTGTTTTATGTTTATATGAATCATGATTTTAGCGTTTAAAAATTATCTTTTAATACTGCATGTGAGGGGTATCAGGGTGATGGGAGGAGGGCTCAATAGGAAAGGAATATATAGATATAGTATAGTTATGACTGATTCTTGTTATATAAAAGAAACTAACACCACATTATAAGGCAATTACCTTTCAATTTAAAAAACAATTATAATACATAAAAAATACTTTCCAACACAAAATTAAAAGCTTAAAAATAAAAGAAAAAATTTAAAAATACTGCATATCAGAAAATTGAGACAATCTTTGCCCAGGGTCACAGAGGTAGAAATCTCAGAGCTGGGATTTGACCTTGGTTCTATCTGGTTCTGTCCACTTTATGGAGTGGCCTCAATAGGTCATGCACTCTGCTTTTCTCTCCTGCTTTGTGTGAGTCTTGGAGGTTTGAAGGGCCTGGGCCTCACACTTAGGAGTAATTACTCTTGGAAGAGACAAAGGAGCAGGGTCAGACTGGCTTCTGGACATTACTGTTCATGTGATAGGTGGGTGGGTGAGGGATAGACTTAGGTGGAGAAGAGCTAAGTTCCTGGAGAAGGGCTTGTGTGTGAGCATCGAAAGGGATGGGTGGGACAGGAGAGATGTTCCTCCCTTTTCTCTACTAAACACCTCCCACCACCTGCCACATCCTGAATTCTCTTTGTAACTATGATGTAGAGTGAGGAATGGGAAAGCCTCAGTCTCCATCTTGAAGGATCTTGGATTTAGTCCTCAGATTTTCAGATTTTCCTATGAAATGCCCTGAGTGGAAAAATAAATAAATAAATGTTGCCTGCTGTGTCAGTAAACAAAGGATGTTGTAGCCATTACAACGGCCACATTAATGAGCCCCGAGGGAGCTCAGGAGAGAACCAGGATGCCCATACACCCGAAACTAAGATCACATTGTAAACCAACTATACTCCAATATAAAAAAAAATAGGGACTTCTCTGGTGGTCCAGTGGGCTTTCCTGGTGGCTCAGAGGTAAAGCGTCCCCTTGCAACGCAGGAGGCATAAGAGACGGGGGGTCGATCCCTGGGGTGGGACGATCCCTTGGAGGAGGGCATGGCAACCCACTCCAGTATTCTTGCCTGCAGAATCCCATGGACAGAGGAGCCTGGTGGGCTACAGTCTGGGGTCGCAAAGAGTCTGTCATGACTGAGCAGCAGTAGCTGGTGGTCCAGCAGCTAAAGACTCTGTGCTCCCACCGCAGGGTACCAGGAACTGGATCCCACTCTCTGAAACAGAGAGTTTGCATGCCGCAACGAAAGATACTCTGTGCCGCAACTAAGATGCAGTACAGCCAAATAAAAAAATATTTTAAAATAATACAATAAAGTAAAAATTAAAAAGCAGACAAATCCCCTAGTATCTGAAAAAAAAAAAAGAAAGATATAGGATATATCTTGATATAGTGGCCATCAGCCACTGCAGCCACCCATGAGAGAGCACCTGGAGGAGACCCAGGAGGAGATACCACAGGCTACTGGCCCCAGATAGCCGAGGTACATGTCAAAGGAATGATTGCAGTGATCCCAGACTCTTGCATCCGCTAATATAAAAGCGCTAAATGCCTGAACTTGGGACGTCTGGTTTTCTTTAACAGTAATCTTCTGAAGTCCTGACTACCTGGGCTTTGTTGCAAACGCTCCTATATACCCTGGTTCCTCCCTTACCTCTTCAGCAGTCCCTTCGAGCTGACAGGCTGTCTCCCAGGCTTGAAGTCCTCAGAACATCCGCAGAATAAAACATTTAGGTTGTGCAACTTTTTCCGTCGATATGCAACCTCACAGAGTCCTTCCATGGGTCCCACAGCTATGTGCCTGGGTCAGCCCGGGTGTTTGGGTCAGCCTCCTAACCTCCAGTTTCTCCAAATCCAGTTTCTCCCTCACTGATCCGTCTCGTGGAGTTCTACCAAATGAATCCGCCTGAAAGAATGCCGTGAGCGTGGATGGCTCTCCTGTCTGGTGTCTGAAGTGCTCAGGAAGTACTGGGCTGGCCAAAAAGTTTGTTTGGGTTTCTCCATGGCATAACCTGAATGAACTTTTTGGCCAACCCGACATTGCTGACTGAAGGGCAGGCTTCTTCTTTCCCTCATTCTCTTTTGTTACTGATGTTTATATGAAATGCTTATTCCCCCATTGGTTAACATTTAGATAGATGATTTATGAGCCTCCCCTGGAGGACTCCCAAATATTATAAGAAAGGAACGTTCAGGTTCACATGGAAAGACCTTAATAAATTACCGCCTAATAATATCACAAGCCCTGTCCATCGCGGGTTTATCGGTCCCAAGCACCCCTCACTTTCTAAGCACAGTATCTGGCTTGCTTATTGCCTGTCTCCTCAGTAACAAAGTAAGCCCCAGGAGGGCAGGGATTTGGTTTTGGTCTTTTGGTTTTGGGGGGTCTTTTGTCTTGTTTACTGTCTGGTGCATAATGAACAACCCATAAATGTTTGTTGAATGAATAAATGTGTGTGTACCACGATCTTCAACTAAGCAGTGAAAGACATTGAATCACTTGGATTTTCAGATGAGNCGGGGGACTCGTGGGGAGCCGAGTGAAGCAGCCCAGCTGTGAATTAAAGTCTGAGCAGGATGGAAGCAACAGCAAATGAAAAGAAATGTAAAAGCCACTTTGTAAAAGCTAAACGAAAAAAGGACAAGCAGAGGAAGGGAGAGTTAAAAGAGGATCCCAGATATGAGCATGGGTAGGAGGGAGAAAAGCGGTGGCTTCGTGATTTAATTCTAGGCAGTGCTCTGCCACTCTATAACAGAGATCTAGATAAAAATATTCACCAGGAATTGCAAAACAAATCAGAAAAATTGCTGCTATGTGACTGTCAAGGCAGAGATTCTTTTTAGAAGCAACTATTACCTGCAGGTGGAAGGGAAGGGATTTCGGGTGGTGAGAAAGGGGTGGGGGTAGGGGGCAAGGCAATGTCGTCCAAATAAGCTTTTTACTAACTTGAAGGGAAATGGATACATCTGGAAAATTCAGAACTGTTTGCATAAGTGATGTGAGGCTGTTCAGACCCTGTTTCGCAAACCCCAGGTGTTACGTAAGATAATGTTACTAAAATGTTTGGGACTTCGGGAGAGAAACTGTATAAACATGTGGTTTTACTATAGCTCATAAAAGATGATTGTGTGAAAACCTCAGAAAAATTGAAACTCTGTAAAGTATAAATGAATGGCTTCCCTTTTTCTTTTATGGCTGCACCTTGCTCAAGGCTTGAAGATGTGATTAGAAATGAGAGTCTGGGGGCCAAGCTAAGATCTGAGGATTTAGCAAGTGGCCTCTGTCTGTCTATCATGTTCCAGTGACTCTGGTGTGTGGGGAAATAGAGATGGTGGGGAAGAATGCATGGATGTGTGTTCACAGGTGGGCCAGGCCAGGTGACAGCAGTGAAATGAGTGAACAGAGTCATCAGCTGGGGTACAGGGAGGGGGCTGGTTTAGGCAGCGGAGGCTCTGAGCCAGAATCCAGGGGGGCTTGACCTTGATGTGTTGCCTTGGCATTTTCCATTTCCTCAAGTAAAATGAAATGTGAAACGGACTTTTTTTTTTGCAGCAGTATTTTGTTTTTATCTGCCCACAAGGGGACAGAACAATGGTTGCCTTTGAAGAGCTGTGTGTGCAGCTCTGGGTCTGCTCCTTGGAGCAGGCTGTGAGCTCTTGAGTGAGTCCAGATTCCAGAAAATCAGACAGAAAGAAATGGGGGAGGATGGGAGGGAATGGGCGAAGGGGAAGTGAGTGGGTGGTAGGAGAGAGGAGGCTTACAATGGACCAATTGGCAAGCTTTCTCATCTCAGTGGGAGAGGCCTGCTTCCACCAGAGGGAAGCCCGATGATGTGGAAAGAGCCAAGGCCTGGCAAACACGCCAGGGGTTCAAGTCCTGGGTCTGCTACTTGCTAGAAGCCAGGCCTCGAGCTACTTACTTAATCTCTCTGAATTTCATTTCCTTATCTGTAAAATGAGCCTGCAAAGATCTCTGGGCTTTTTAAAGACTTTGTAAACCGCCAAGCCTTTGTTGTTTGTTGTTGTTAGTGCATGAGTCTCTTTTGCAACTGCGTGGACTGTATAGTCCACCAGCTTTTTCTGTCCATGGGATTTCCCAGGCAAGAATACTGGAGTGGGTTGCCATTTCCTTCCCCAGGGGATCTTCCCCACCCAGGGATCAAACTTGCATCTCTTGCATTGGCAGGCAGATTCTTTACCACTGAGCCACCAGGGAAGCCCCAGCCTAGGGTCTGCCCATTCAGTTCAGAGCAGCCTGTATATATATATATGTGTGTGTGTGTGTGTATGTATGTGTGTGTATATATATGTGTGTGTGTGTGTGTGTGTGTGTGTGTATGTATGTATGTATGTATACTGCCAAGTCTTGATGCCAACAAGAACCCGAGAGTTCTGACTTCACAGGTCAAGTTCAACCCTGGTTTGCAGTGAGTGGTTTCCAAAGGGCTCAGAGGTCTTCGGGGCCTGGTTGCTGAAAACTTTTTTTTACTGACAGACTGTGCTACCTTCTATTCTGGTTTTGCAGACAAAGCAAGTCACTCCCATTGCCTGCAGGCAGACAGGAGGGGCGTGAGCCCCAGTCACTGTAGTTCAAGGTAGACGCATAGAGCAAGGACTGCTCAGGCAATGGCAGATGGTGGGGTGCAAAGGAGAGAGTATTCTCTGGCTTCTTAGCTGTGTCATCGTGGAGCTGATCACATCACCTCTTAGAGCTATGTCCTCTGCATCCACAGAAGGATGGAAAAGGTGTGTGAGTTTGCCAGGAAGAGTAAGCGAAATAACCTACGGAAAAGCAGGCAGCAAAGAGCTGATCTTGGTTTGATGGTTATGATGTGCAGGTTTGAGTCCATAAGTTAATTTTCCTTTCTACTCCTCATTTGGCTAATCCCGCCGCTGGAGCCGTCTGATGGGAGGAAAATCACTCTGAACTCCAGGAGGGCAGAATTCATGTCTTATCTCTATGCACACAGTCCAGCACAGGGTTTGGCAGATGGGGCTTTTTCTGCCACGGTCGGCATACAAAAGAGAATGCATTTAATGGGCCAGCCAGAGAGAATGCCCTGTATTCTTGTGGCTGGAAACAGGGAAAGGCCTGGAAGAAATAAAACAGCTCTGATCTCCCTTTTTGTGTGTCGAGGTCCACTCTCTGCCCCTCAGCACCTAGTTCTGGCCCTGGAGAGCCTGTACCTATAGAAACTGCATGAATGGGTGCCTTGCCTTTGGGCTCCTACTTGGGTTCAGTCAGTGAAAAGTACCAGCAGGAGATCAAAAAACAAGGCAGAAAGTGAGACGAGGTATTTATTACCGGGGATCCCTGTTTGCTAGGCTTCCCCAGTTGGATCAGTGGTAAAGAATCCGCTTGCTGATTCAGGAGACACTAGAGGCACGGGTTTGATCCCTGGGTCAGGAAGATCTCCTGGAGAAGGAAATGGCAACCACACTCCAGTATTTTTTGCCTGGAAAATCCCATGGATGGAGGAGGCTGGTGGGCTACAGTCCGTGGGGTTGTAAAGAGAAGGACACGACTGAGTGACTGAACAACAAACAGCAACAANTTTGATCCCTGGGTCAGGAAGATCTCCTGGAGAAGGAAATGGCAACCACACTCCAGTATTTTTTGCCTGGAAAATCCCATGGATGGAGGAGGCTGGTGGGCTACAGTCCGTGGGGTTGTAAAGAGAAGGACACGACTGAGTGACTGAACAACAAACAGCAACAATGCCTTCTTGCCAAGTCACTCTGTTGATGGCTGAAGTCCACTGAAGATCATAGCTCCTGTTGGACACTCTTTACTACAACCACCGTCTGCGGTTCTGGAAGTAATGCTGTCCTTTCCTCCCATCATGGCCAGGGGAGGCAGAAGTCTCCTGCTGTTGCCACATGGGGATAAACTATGTCCAAGTAGCAACTCACTCCAGGAGTCTTGCCTGGAGACTCCCTTGAACAGAGGAGCTGGGCGGGCTACAGGCCACGGGATCACAAAGAGTCAGACACGACTGTGCAACTAACTTTGACTTTTGACTATTTTTTCATCCAGCCCAGAATTTGTAAGTAGACCCTGCATTAATCTCCCCCATTGACTTCTCTGTCTCTTAACATCCTGGGACCTTCTCTTTAGATGATTTTATCTAGAAACGAAGGCTACTAATGACATGAAGACCTGGAGCCCATGAAAACCCCGGGGGAGGGAGGTTCTTGTAAGGATGTTTCTGAGCATGAGTAGAAGTGAGCCTGCTTCATCCAGGATGGCGGGTCTGAGGACCCAGGGATCGAACCCGGTCTTCATTGTCTCCTGCATTGGCAGGCAGATTTCTTACCCCTGAGCCGCCTGGGAAGCCTTTCGATAAGTCACTTGCACTCAAATCCTTATCCTAGGGCTGTCTCATTGGGTCAGCTTTTTATATGGTGCCTGCACTTGTGAGTTGGTTCCTGAGCAGCAGAGGCTGAGAGTCTTGTTCAGTTAGCTGTTTATCTCTTGCCCTTCTCGCTTCCCCCATTCCTTTCCTCCTGGAAGCACTGCTCCCCCTCCCCAGTAAGTCACAAACAAGAATCCCACCTCACTCTCTACTGCTCAGGAACTGGCTCACAAGCAGAGAGACACAGACGTAGAGAACAAATGTATGGACACCAAGGGGAGTAAGGGTGGGGTGGGGTGAGATAAACTGGGAGACTGAGATTGATATATCCACTTCTATGTATAAAAGAGATAGCCAGTGAGAACCTACTATATAGCATGGGGGCGGGGCGGTAATAATCTGTTTGTAGGACATATATTAAGTTAACCTTACAAATGCATTCCAAAATATATTAGGTGCAGACAAATACTATTTGAGTCCACTTATGTGAGGTACCTAGAACAGTCAAATTCGTAGAGTCAGAAATACAGTGGTAGATGCCAGGAGCTAGGGGGCAGGGGTGGTGGGGAAGGGAATGGGGAGTTAGAGTTTAACGAGAACAGAGTTTCAGTTTAGGAAGATGAAGAATTTTGGAGATGGTGAGAGCTGTACATCAATGTGAATGTACTTAGTGCCACTGAACTGTGCTGCTAAATACGGTTTAAATGGCATGTTTTATATTCCATGACTTTTACCACACAAACAATTTTCTTTTGAAAAAAAAAAAAACCTAGGTAAGGACGCGGTCCCAACGGGAGCTCCGGGATGCAAATTGCACCACAGGGCTGGTCCTACCTTGAGGCCAGGAGGCCTCAAGGCTCTTATGTTCCCTGTGCAGCTGGACATCAGCTGAGGTGTGGGAAGCACAGCCTCCTCTGGCCAAGGCCCTTTCTCTTCATCATCCTCCAGATCAGCCTCCTGGTGGAGGCTCCCCTTGGAGGCTCCCTTTGGCCTTGGGCAATTCTCTTGAGTGGGAGCCAATTCTCCATTCAGGAGACAACTTCAGTTCTCCGGAACTGACGAACACCTGTGGTCGCCGGGAGCTACAGGGGCACCAGCACCGCCCTCTACAGGCCTTCTGTAGTATTACAAACTTGGTACATTTTCTTTTCTGGGGTCACTTTTACCTGTGAACTCTGCCAGTGAGCACCGTAAGGAGAAGAAGCTAGATAAGGGCTGACCCCTGAACTCAGGAACTTACAGTCTACAGAGGGAACCAGGAAAAAGCAATTATCCACAAGCAAACAAGAAATTTACACAACATAAAATCGAACTGCTGTGGGAGCTTAACTCGGAGGTAGAGAGTACCCAGGTGGGAAAAGACCTGTAAGGGTTTGGTAAGGAAGCAGTATTCCGGCTGGTACGTAGGCGTTACCTTGAAGGACTTTACTAAATATTGCTTAGATTCTGTGCAGTCGCATGGATGCTAAAATACCGCTTAGATTCTGTGGGGCTCAGACTGCTGTGAGAGTTTCTGTCTCCAGAAATGAGAGTCATCCTCCCCTCATTGTGTACACACACACATCACACTCTTGATCCTAACATTGGAATATTAGGCATTTTTCTGGGCTAGTGGGTTTTTTTTTTTGTCTAATTTAATATTTTATTTTTAAGATATCAGGTTGTTCTCATGTACTTTTGAAATGGCTATGAGTATTCTCTCCTTGGCCATCTTACACCAGGGTCCCCTTCATAGCTGGACGTGCCACCTCTCTCCGTACCTACACATACACCTGCCGTCTCCGCCACAACTTCACAACATGGGGGAGGTGAGGTGCGGGCTGGGTCATCAGTCAGTGGGGACCAGGCCTCCATCCCTGCACTGAGAGGCAAGCCCCAGGTAGCTTCGTGCACGCCCTCTCCCTGCCTCTGCCCCATGTGGTGTGACAAGGGCAGCCCACCCCTGCCCTGCGACAAAGTAACAGGTTTTCCCCGTCAGTGTTCAGTTCCAATTTCCTGTCTGCCGCCCATGAGCCACCCTGAGCCAGTCCTTAATAAGGTCCGCGTTTTACATCCTGCTTAAAGCCTGTGTCTCGGGGGCTGCTGGCAGTCTGGGAACTTATCAAAAGAAAACAGTGTCCTGCTTTAATTGTCTCTGCTGAACCTGGGTCCTGACCCTCCTCATTGCAGAGCCTTGGCCAGAGGATGAACATTCTAGAAGCTGGGCATAGGGTAGGATTGGGAGTTCTAGGAAGGCACAGGATTTCTCAAGGCAAGGAGACACGGTTTCAGTCTCGAAGCTCCTCTCCATTTATTTAATCTCTCAAGATTTCAGTCAGCCAGGCCTAACCTGACAAGCTCCACAGACCAGAGAAAAATCATATTTCCTCCTGAGTGAATCATTCATTTCACACAGACCAGCTGCTACCTGAGAGCCTCCCCAAAAGGCATCAGCAGTCCTGAGGCACTCCCACACCTCCTAGACCTTTCCTCCACTGTTAAAGTGCCTAGTGATGACGGGCTAGGGACTCTGGGAGGAAGAAAATGCCGAAGCCACAGGTTTTGTCTTCAAAGGCTCTGACACAACAGGAGGGTGACAAGTTTGGGGGAGCTGGTTCCTCTCTCCTTAAGAAGCATTAGAAGGGAATTCCCTGGCATTCCAGTGGTTAGCACTCTGAGCTGTCAGTGTGGAGGGCCCAGGTTCAATACCTGGGCAGAGAGCTAAGATCCCACAAGCTGCATGTCCTGATCCCTAAGGAGAAGAGCACTAGAAGAAGGAGTGATGGCTCCTGCAGACCTGTTCTCTGCATAGTCATCCCCACAGGCTCCCCAGGAGATGGGAGCAAAGATGAGGAAAGGGATCCAGAATGTTCCACAGGCCTAACACAGTGTAATATGCATTTTATAAGTCAGGACATTTCCTCATCTCTGTGGTTATTCTCATTTCTCTCACATGGACACTGAATTGCCCGGGGCCACACAGCTGGTCAGGGCTGGCAGCGAATTCAAGGCAGTGTCCAAAGCTTGCTGTGTTTCCATCTCCACTCACTGATCATGTAGGTGGCAGTTTATTATGCAAATTTTGTAGACCCTCACCCCGAGGTCTATGGTGCTGCTTCTCTTGCAGCCAGACTACGGGGATCTAGAAAGCCAAGGGCGGGAGGGGGTGGGTGCCCTTGTTAGCAGACCCAGGGACCCCAGACCCAAATGCCTTCCTCCTTGCACAGCGTGCTGGGCCCTGTTGGCTTAGATACTCAAATGTCAGGGGAGAGATGTTCTGCCAGGGGACACACTAGCACCCAGAGAAGCATGGGGCCTGTAGGCCACGTGCCTCCCTGCCCAGGTCCCCACAGATGTGCATAGAAACAGACGTAGCTCCTCTCATCTGGTCCTGCTCTGTCAACACCTGAACCAGAGCTGGCCACAGCCGTCCAGCTACAGACCTCCTCACATGTCTGCTTTTTATTCAGAGCACATCTGTGGGTGATGCTGGGTTTGATGCAGGTCACCTGCGGAGGTTACGGGAGGCGGTTAGTATGCTTCCCTCTTACCAATGTGGCAGTCTGGTGATGAGCCCCTGGAGTCCTCTTCAGGAAGGAAGCCTCTGTTTTCCCACCTGCAAGTCTCTTGAGGGTTTGCCAAGGCTAAAGAGAGCTCCTCACCCAAGGTCACACCTGCCCGGAGCAGCCCCCAACCAGGGACAGACCAGGGCAGACCAGCCGCTTCTTTATCCCCCCTCCCACCATGGGATTGGCTGAGGCTTGAGGCTCCCACAAAGCCTGCATGACAGCCCAACTCCCCCTCTGCCCATTTCAGCTTCCCCCTTCCCCCTCCCCAGCAACCCTGACAAAGCTCCTGCCTGCTAACCTCCAGCTCAGAGCCTGCTCCAGGGGAGCCCCTGCCCCCCCAGGGCTAGGAGCCCCAGGGCGGCGACACCTGAGGAGACAGGAGAAGGACCAGGTGCATCGTGGGAACCCTCTCCTCTGTTTCCTGTTTTGCTCCTAAGGCACAGTGTGGTCATGGAGTAGCCAGTCTGGACCTCAGTTTTCCTCTCTGCACTCAGAGAAGGGTGTGGACTGGATCATCTCAACAGCCAACAGGTTCTACAACCAGTTGATCCTAAGGAACTCATGTGAGAACTGCAGTGGAACCCACAACTTCAGAACAACTTTCTGGGATCTCCCCACCAACCCTGCCATCGCGGCAGGAATTGGGGCATGGTCCCTGCAACTCCTGGAGAGACTGTCCCCTGGGCCCAAGCTGGGAGCTCAGGAAATCGTTTCCCAAGATTCACCCCACCCCCTCTTCACTTTCCCCCATGGGAGCTCTCCCCACATCCCTAGCACCTTCCACCAGCTTGGCCTGTCACGCACCAGGAGGGGTTGTTGGAACCCCTGCCCCTCTCTGGGCCCCAAGCCTGGTGACGACCTTTGCCCTAGTTGCCAAGAGGAAGGTGCTGGGTGCCAGCAGGAGACAGGAGGCTGCTCCATGAAATACATGGATGAGTTTGTACATGGGACTGGGGATGTAGGTGTGGACAGTGGTCCCCAACCTTTTTGGCACCAGGAACCGTTTTTGTAGAAGACAATTTTTCCATGGATTGGCATGGAGGTGGAGGAGTTGGTTTGGGGATGATTCAAACACACTACATTTACTCTGCACTTTATTTCTGTTACGATTATGTCAGTTCCACCTCAGACCATCAGGCATTAGATCCCGGAGGCTGGGGACCCCTGGGTACAAACGTATGTGGTCGTCAGGCTCCAGATGCCAGGCGGCAGATCTCCCCTGCCCTTCCCCCCGCCACCCTGCTCTACGGCAGCTTTCACATGGCCGCCAAAGAGCGCCAGCCTTTAGGCATGTCCAGTTGCCTGCAGACCTGGGACTCCCCGCTTCCCAGCACCCTGACCTGTACCCTTGCCGTGCAAGTCCCTTCTTTCCAGTCACATTAACGATCAGTCCCTCTCCCACTCCCACCATCCCTCCAGGGCCAGCTGGGCAGCGAGCGCCCAACCTTCAGCACTCAGCTTGTTTTTTATAACTGAGCACAACAGTCAGCATTAGATGGAGTCAGCAATATCCCCAAAGCCCATATGGCAAATTGAGCAGTGTGTCAGCCTGTGAGCAGAACACCTGTGAGTGGCTCAGCCTGACGGGCACCAGGTCTTGGCAGGGCTCCCTGAGGGCAGGGACCCTCCCCTCTGTCCCCCAGGGTGGCTGCCCTTGGTCTTTGACTCGCAGTGAGCACGTCACAGACCTGAGCCATTGGTGAATCCCTTTCTCAGCCCTTTTCCTCTCCATCTCTAGGGTCAGCTCCCTTTATGAAACCAATGGTGCAAATCCCATCTCCCTCATCAGATGGGGTGCTCCAGGGGGCAGACTGGGGCTCCCTGAGGCAGGACTGTGGCCCCTCAGACTGGGGCTCCCTGAGGGCAGGGCTGTGTTTCTCCTCAGACTGGGGCTCCCTGAGGCAGGGCTGTGTCTCCTCTCAGACTGGGGCTCCCTGAGGCGGGACTGTGTCCCTACTTAGACTGGGGTTCCCTGAGGCAGAGCTGTGTCTCCCCTCAGACTGGGGCTCCCTGAGGCAGGGCTGTGTCTCCCCTCAGACTGGGGCTCCCTGAGGGCAGGGACTGTGTCTCCCCTCAGACTGGGGCTCCCTGAGGCAGGGCTGTGTCTCCCCTCAGACTGGGGCTCCCTGAGGGCAGGGGCTGTGTCTCCCCTCAGACTGGGGTTCCCTGAGGCAGGGCTGTGTCTCCCCTCAGACTGGGGCTCCCTGAGGCGGGGCTGTGTCTCCCCTCAGACTGGGGCTCCCTGAGGCAGGACAGGATGCTGAGTGAGGGGGATTCTGCACCTGTTAGATCCTGGAGGAGGAAATGGCCACCCACTCCGGTATTCTTGCCTGGAAAATCCCATGGACGGAGGAGACTGGCAGGCTACAATTTCTGGGGTCACAAGGAGTTGGACACAGCTTAGCGACTGAGCACTCACTGATCGGAAAGCAGTCCTAGGAAGACCCATGAGGAGGGGGCCAGTGAGGCAGGGAAGAGAGAGAGCCAGAAGGAGTTCATGGATGAGGGGCTCACCCCTGTTGCTACCTGGTGCTCAGTCCTGCTGGAGACCCTTTGAGACATTATGAGGAGTATGCCTAAGAACTGTGCACTTGGAGGGGCAAGAAGTTTGATATTTATCCACCAACTCCTGTGCACTCTTGGTTGAGGGTCACTCCTAGGACAGTAAGCCCGAACACTCCCAGCGTGGCTGTTCCAGCAATGGGGAGCACTCTGAGACAGAAAGACACAGGAAGACACGGGAGGCCAGGGAGAGAGTTCCAGGTGACTTACTGGATAGCACAGGAGGAGACGGTTGGCAGCACCAAGGGCCCATGAAAACCAAAGCCAACCCCCCCCCCACACACACACACACAAACGGTTATTCAGGTATGGCCACCTGAGCATTTCCAGGGACACTACAGACAACATGACGCCAAAGGAACTCATGCTTTTCCTTCTCGTTAGCCAACCCCCAAAGCTGCTACTTCGCTCGCTTCACCACCTTTTGCAGAACCATCCAACCAGTTGATACAAGCCATTGGATCCCTCACTTCCCCAGATCATGAAGCAGAGTCCTTCCCCCAGCCACTCTATCTTTGAACACCGCCAGGGAGGCCCACCATCTTCCATGTCTGCTTGGCTATGGCCTGTCCTCCTCCAGAGCTTCACTGCTGTTTAGTGTGGTTTGTTTTGTTTTGTCTCCAGGAAGGCATTCCCTTCTTCCTGGACAAGACAGGTATTTGCCAATTAGATAGCCAGGCTGGCAGCTTCCCACCAGGCCCCTCACCAAAGAAAGGGCAGTGACCGAGCCCCATCTTTCAGTCTAAATTCTAGAATCCCCACTCGGAGGAACTCTCTCTCGGAAAAACAAGATCCCCTCACTCAGCAATGCTAAGGGTTTTGTTTGGCATATCAGCCCTTCCCCTCTTTCTGAGGCTCCCTGGGAGACATTTCTCTGTCTTCAGAACCAGCACTCCCTGTTTCTCCCAGGCAGCCAGAGTGCTTCTATGTGGCGGGCTCTGTGAATCAGCTGATGGACTGAGCCTCCCTTGGCACTGATTTTCAGAAAATCAGCCCAACTCATGGCTCACCCTAGGCAAGTGTAAGGACTCAAATACCCCAGCGAGAACTTCATTCATGACCTCTATCTTTCCTATTTTGTTTTTTCCTTTTATTCTGCTTCCTTCTACATTGAATTTGATTTGATTGTTTATGCATTTGTCTAAGCTGCCTTTTTAAGACCAGGCAGATTATAAATACGTAGAGACACACACATCAGCATGCAAGCAGGCCTACCTCTTATTATTGTCAATAATGTTAGCTCTTCCCACCCCAAGACTACCCCAGACTGGTGCTCACACATGGCTGTGACACAAATTATCTCCCTCTGGTAAAATGGCCTACTTCTGGGACTGATCCCCAGTCCATCGTCCATGTGGCCGCCCGGTTAATCTTCCAAACATGCAAAGTTCCTAGGGTCACTCTTCTGCTCAAAATTCTTCAGCAGCTCCCTCAACATCTCCAAGATAAATCTCTCTTTTCCTCTCCAAAGACCTGGACCCTGACTGCCTGTTCATTCAGCCTCATTTCACATTCTTCCCTGCCCCCTGCCGAAACCCCCCAAGACACCCCAGAAAACATTCCATGAAACACCAGACAGTCTTCCCTGTCCCCCTGCCATACTCCTCTTCATCCTTTGGGGTGCATCGCAAAACCACCTCCTCTGTGAAGCCGTCCCTGATTCCCCAGGCAGACTCTGAAATGCTCCAGCTCCATGACTGACAGAATGTGAGAGCGTCAGCCACAACATCAGATAAAATGTGAGGAAACCCAGCACCCTACAGACTTGCATTCAAATGTCTTCCACGCTAGAGCAAAAGACACTAAGATGTCTTAAGAGAGAGAAAAAAATATGGAAAGTCCAGGCAGGCAGGGAAGGAAGCTGGGTGGGTAAAGGAAGTTATGCCTCATTCCCTTGACACTTCTCAGAAGATATAGTTAGTTTTGGGTGTGATTTGAACACAGGAACAAGGATTGCAAAAGCCCCGATGAAAAAGAGGACCTGCCTCACTGTCATAGAAGTCATCCATATGCTCTCACATACAGCCACCATCTTCATGTCCACTCAGGAATCAGGGCAGGAAGCAACTGCAGTTCAGGAGATAGTTGCAGTGTAACAGACCTGAGTTATTGACCTAGTAACTTTCACTCTCTGTAGGCAGTAACTCTGCTTGCTTGCAACAGTGATCCTCAAACACGAGCCCTGAGCCGGCAGCATCAGCATCGTCTAAACTCGTGAGAAATGGAGAGCCTCAGCCCAGCTCCAGACCCACAGTTCAGAACCTCTGGGGTCAGGGCCCAGCAACCTGAGTGCCAGCAAGTTCTGCAGGAGATTCACATTCTTGGCTGCATGTTAGAATCAATGATGCTGATCCCCAGGGCCTAGGGGATATCTTTTCAACCCTAAGTAGTTTTATTTTTTAATAGCTTAAAAAAAATTATTTACGTATTTGGCTGTGCTGGGTCCTAGTTGTGGAGCACAGAATCTCCGCTGCAGCATTCAAACTCTTAGTTGAGGCATGTGGGGTCTGATTTTCTGGCCAGGGATTGAATCTGAACCCCCTGCATTGGCAGCGCAGAGTCTTAGCCATTGGACGACAAGGGAAGCGCCAACTTTAAGTAGTTTTAGAAGAGATGGCGAAACAAATCAAATCCATGGCATTCATGTTTTCACATTAGTTAAGGAATACATTTTACAAACAAGGATAATGTGTGAGTTCATTTGATGGATTTTTTTTTAAAAATATGATCACTTAAGACATCTCAGAAATGGGCATTAAAATTCTAATTTGATTTTTAAAATTGTTTATTATGCAGAATTCCAAACAAATACAAATGTTTATAGTATAGTCCAGTGATTCCCCACGAACCCAACCTCAGTTTCAACAACTGCGAACTCAGGACAAACTTTCCCTTCTTCATCCACTTCTCCCCTGGGAACAAATCCCACATGTCACAGCACTATATAGATGTATATATATGAAGTGATGCCTTAGTAATATCAAGGGTCCAGTGTTTGAATTTCTGTCTTATGAATGCCATAAATTTTTTTTTAAATCAAGAAGCAAATAAGTTCCACACATAATGATTTGTTCTTTCTTGTGCTGTGCTTAGTCGCTCAGCCATGTCCAACTCTTTGTGACCCCATGGACTATAGCCCACTAGGCTCCTCTGTCCATGGGGATTCTCCAGGCAAGAATATTGCAGTGGGTTGCCATGCCCTCCTCCAGGGGATCGTCCCAACCCAGGGATCCAACCCAGGTCTCCTGCATTGCAGGCAGATTCTTTTACCACCTGAGCCACCAGGGTTCTTTCTTATAAACTGACCACTTCATTTTTCTTTTTCAAATTTCCTTGCGACTGATTTCTTGAAGAAACTAATGTAAAACTAATAATTGATTTTAGGCCTGTGATTTTTAACACTGAAGTTTTAAAATCATTTGAGTACGTTTGGTAAAAACATCACTATTAGCCTGATATTCATAAATTCAGTTCAGCTCAGTCGCTCAGTTGTGTCTGACTCTTTGCGACCCCATGAATTGTGGCACGCCAGGGCTCCCTGTCCATCACCAACTCCCAGAGTCTACTCAAACTCATGTCCATCGAGTCGGTGATGCCATCCAGCCATCTCACCCTCTGTNTCTTTTCAGATTTGAAATAGCTCCACTGGAATTCCATCACCTCCACTAGCTTTGTTCGTAGTGATGCTTTCTAAGGCCCACTTGACTTCACATTCCAGGATGTCTGGCTCTAGGTGAGTGATCACACCATCATGATTATCTGGGTCGTGAAGATCTTTTTTGTGCAGTTTTTCTTCTGTGGATTCTTGCCACCTCTTCTTAATATCTTCTGCTTCTGTTAGGTAGTCGACACTAATTAACAGGGCTCCCCAGTGTCTGGCTTTGATGCCAGAAATGGCAGACATTCAAGGGCCATGTCTGAACTCTGTGATTTTGCCACCAGCAGTCTTTTTTTTTTCCAAAAGAGGATTCTTGGGAGAAATTCGATGCTTCCTACTGCTGATATCCTTGACGTGTTTCTGTTATCAGCCCATCTTGCATCCAGGTTGTCTGGTTATTCTTTTGATTTTTTTGTGAGTTGTCCCACTATCCTTCACACAAAATTTTTTTATTTAACAATTTCTATTTATTGCAGCCAAAAGAATCTTAACTGTTGTAGCCCCTCCTCCTTAAATTTCCCAACCCAGGGATCAAACCTGGGTCTCCTGCATTGCAAGCAGATTCTTTACCATCTGAGCAGCCAGGGATGCCTTTAAATAAACAACTTCCACTTATTGAGTATCTGATATTCATCAGGTATTTAACTATATTATTACTAATTCTAAAAACAACCCTGTGCCAGAGTTGCCCAAATAAGAAAATTGAGTTTTGAGTAATTTGCTCAAAAACATAAAGCTAGCAGTCAGCATAACCAGGATTTGAACTTACTTTGAACTTTTGAAAATGCTATTTTTCTGCTATTCCATGCAAAAAAAAAAAATTTTTTTTTTACTATCTCATAACTAGTCCTTTCTGCTACCAACTTCTACCCATATCCAAATTCACTCATACTAGTCACTGAGTACATCTCACAAAGAGGATGGGGAAGGTCATGGGAGATTAATGTATGGTCCATGAGTATCTGTGGTTTTTATTGATGACAGGAGCTTGCTGGGGTCAGAACCGGGCTCTTGGCACCAAGGGCTTCAGGATGCTCAGTCAAAATGAAACGTGGAGATGATAGGAACAAAAGTTTCTGCCCCCGAACTTCAGCCAATGAAGAGTCAGCCTCAGGAAACCTGCAAATTGGATGGACTTCCCCGGATAGATGTGGATGAGGGGCTTGTGACTGATGAAGAATGTGGCTAGAAAGGACCATAAGAGTCATTTCCTTTTAACTACTTCTCCTCTCCCTCCTCCTCCTCCTCCCCCTCCCCCTCCCCCTCCTCCCATTTGGGAGAACCAGGCTCCAGGGAGGGGAGGACTAAGAAGGAAAGGGTGGCCAGGTTGCTCACCAATGTGGTGGCCAAGGCAGTCTGACCTTTCGTCTGCGTTTTTTTCCCGCTGGTTTATCCCATCATCTGTCACCTCAGTATCTCTCTTTGTGATAGTGACGCAGCTGTTGAAAGGAGGTCAGATTTGGAAATGGGCCTGTCTTTGTCCCCCATGATCTGAGTGTGTGTACTTGAAACAGGCTTTGTCCTCAGAACACACAGGCTCTGGGAAGGACGTCTACATCTTCCCAGGTGGAGACCCTGGGGTCATCCTTTACTTTTTCTCTGGGGATGCTAATTATTAGATTTCTGAAACGCAGGTGTTCAGAAGTGAAAGGAAACTGATGCGGTGGCATCCGAGACTCCGAGAAGGGGCTGGACTCCAGGCGGACCCCTCTGTGTCGCAGGTGGCGTTCCCCTGATGTTCACCAGCTGGCGATGCTGCTCAGGGAAGCCAGCCCACCGGTCTGTCTGCCTCAGATGCTGACAGTCGTGGAAGCCCCCTGTTGTCCTGAGACCTGAGGATGTACAAACTTCTCCCCGGGGAAACCACCCACCGCTTCCTTCAAAGGGGCCCTGCTGTGGAAGGGGATTCCCAGACCTGCAGGAAGGGGCATGCGAGACGAGGCGGTTCGTCAGGCCTCACATCGCTGATTTCAGCATGTCTGTGGCAGACAGATCCTGCCTCAGGGTACCGAGGAAGCCTCTGCTTTCTGCCTCCAGGCTTTCTGCAGGGCTGCAGACTTAGTCCACACCTGAGCACAGCAGGGAAGTGCTGGAGAGTTAGTAAACCAAAGGGCATCTCAACTACTGGCGGACAGAAGCCAGTGAACAAACAGGTATCCCGGCTATTGATCTTTCAAAGGGACAGTTCTGAGGTATGTTCTACATGCTTCCCCAGGCTGACCCTAGCAGGACTGAACCCCAGTTTTCCACAGTGGTTCCCAGCTCACTCAGTAATACAGTCTTTCAAAAACATTGTAGCAAATTACACACACACGTATGGGCTCCCCGGGTGGCACAATGCTAAAGAATGCCTGCCATGCTGGAGACACTGGTTCAATCCCTGGGTTGAGAAGATACCCTGGAGAAAGAAATGGCAATTCGCCCCAGTATTCTTGCCTGGAAAATTCCTTAGACAGATGAGTTTGACAGGCTACATACAGTCCATGGGGTCCCAGAGAGTCAGACATGACTGAGCATGCATGCAAACATATCCGTATATATGGACATAAAATGATTAAAATGGTATACTTTGTTTATATATATTTATATTATATTTTGGGCTTCCCAGGTGGTGGTAGTGGTATAGAACCTGCCTGCCAATGCAGGAGACTTAAGACACGTGGGTCCGAGTTGGGAAGATCCCCTGGAGAAAAGCATGACAATATATATTATTTATATTATATATTTCAATAGATGATAAAGTATGCCATTTGAACCATTTTAAGTGTACAATTCAGTAGTGTTAATTACGTTCACAATGATGTACCATCATCACCACTATTGATCTCCAAGCCGTTTTCATAATAATTCTGCACTTTAAGCCAGAAATCCCTCAACCCTTTCTATCCCTAGCCCCTGATAACCTGTAATCTCCTGTCTCTAGGAATTTATCTAAGATATTTCGTATAAGTTGAATCATATTTGTCCTTCTGTGTCTGGCTTATTTCACTTAGCATAAGGTTTTCAAGATCCATCCATGTTATATCAATAGCATGAATCAGAACTTCATTCTTTTTATAGCTGAATAATATTCTACTTGCATGTAAAGACCACATTTTGTTTATCCATTCATTTTCTGATGGACACAGGTTGTTTCCATGTTTTTAGGTACGTACCCAGGAGTGAAATTCCTGAGTCATATGGTGACTATATATTTAACTTTTTGAGGACCTTCCAAACTGTTTTCCATAGCAACTGAACCATTTTGTATTTCCACCAACAACGTTTAAGGAGTTCTAATTTTCCACATTCTATTATTACTATTGTCATCATATAGGTGAGAAGTGGTATATCACTGAGGGTTTATTTGCATTTCCCTAATAACTAATGATTAGCACCTTCTTGAAATGCTTATTGGCCATTTGTATATCATCTTTAGAAAAATGTCGAAGTCATTTATAATTAGGTTGTCTTTTTTTGTTGTTGTGTTTAGGAGTTATTTATATATTTAGTAGTTAAACACTTATGTGGCTTGCAAATCTTCTTTCTCATTCCATAAGCTGTCATTTTACTTTGATGATGTCCTTACATGGAAGCTTTTAGTTTTGATGAAGCCCAGTTTATATGCTCTTTTCCTTTGTTGCTCATGCTTTTGGTATGACGTCTGAGAGCTCATTACCAAATCCAAAGCCATGAAGATTCACCCCTTTCTTTTTCTCTAAGTGTTTTATGGTTTTAATTATTACATAAGGTTACTGATCCATTCTGAGTTAATTTTTACATAGTATGAGGTAGGAGTCAAACTTCATTTGTTGCCATTTGGAAATCCAATTCTCCTAGCACCGTTTGTTAAAATGACTATTCTTTTCCCCTTGAATGAACTTGGTACCCTTGTTGCATATCAGCTGACTATAGATAACTAGGTTTATGGACTCTCAATTCTATTTCATCTATTCTTACAACAATACTGCTCTGTTTAAATTACTGTAGCTTTTTAGTATATTTTGAAATTGGAAAATGTGTCTTCCAACCTTATTATTTAAAAATTTTTTTTTTTTTTTTTTGCTATCCAAGGCTCTTTGTAGTTCTATATAAATTTGAGAATCAGTTTTTCCATTTCTGCCAAACAAGATTTGAAATTTTGATAGGGATTGTGCTGGGTAATATTGCCATCTTAACAATACTGAATCTTCCAAGTCATGCACAAAGAACATCTTTCCATTTATTTGCTGCTGCTGCTGCTAAGTCACTTCAGTCGTGTCTGACTCTGTGCGACCCCATAGACGGCAGCCCACCAGGCTCCCCCGTCCCTGGGATTCTCCAGGCAAGAACACTGGAGTAGATTGCCATTTCCTTCTCCAATGCATGAAAGTGAAAAGTGAAAGTGAAATAGCTCAGTCGTGTCAGACTCTTTGCAACCCCATGGACTGCAGCCTACCAGGCTCCTCCGTCCATGGGATTTTCCAGGCAAGAGTATTGGAGTGGGGTGCCATTGCCTTCTCTTTATTTAGATCTTCTTTAATATTTTTCAGCAAATTTTTATAGTTTTTAGTGCATAAGACTTTTACCTCCTTGGTTAAATTATTCCTCAGTATTTTACTCTTTCAGATACTGTTGTAAATGAAGTTGCTTTCTTTTCAGATTGTTCATCGCTGGAATAGAGAAACACAACTGATTTTTGTTCTGTTGATTTTATTTCCTACAAATCTACTGAATTTGTTTATTGCTTCTATTAGCTTTCTTATTATTTCTTTGGGATTTTCTATATATAGTATATGTCATCTATGAATAGGAATCTTCCTTACTAATTTTGATGGTTTATATTTCTCTCTAGTTTAATTGCTCTAGCTAGAACTTCTAGTACAGGATTGAACAATAGTGGTAAAAACAGGAACTTTTTTTTTTTCTTTTTCCTGATCTTACAGAGAAAATGTTCAATCTTTTACCATCGAATATGATGTTACCTGTGAATTTTTCATAAATGCTCTTTATCATGTTGAGGAAGCTCCTTTTCATTTCCAGTTTTCTGAGTTTTTATCATGAAAGGATATTGGATTTTGTCAAATATATTTTCTGCATCAATTAGATGATCATCTGGGCTTTTCCCTTCATTCTATTACATGGTTTATTACATTGATTACCTTGTGCTAAACCACCTTTGCATTCCTGGGATAAGTCATATTTGGTAATAGTGTATCACCTTTTAAATATGCTGTTGGATTTGGATTGCTAATATTCTGTTGAGTATTCCTGTATCTACAGGCGTAGGAGATATTGGTCTCTAATTTTTTCTGTGATGGATCTTTATGTGGCTTTATTATTAATGTGGCTTTATTATTAATAATGCTAGCCTCAAAAATGAGTTAGGAAATGTTTCCTCTTTTTTCTATATTTTGAAAAGGATTGATATTCATTCTTCTCTAAATGTTTGGTAGAACTCACCACTGAAGCCATCACATCCTAGACTCATAATGTCCTATTTATTAGTTTTCCCTTATTCCAGTCTTTCTTTCCCTGTTTCCTCACTTTGGCAGCCTGGGTTCATCTCCCAAACAAACTTACTGCACCCAAAGCTTCCTTCAGCCTCTGCTTTCAGGGGAATTCAAGCTAAAACAAGATATAATGAAATTCAGAGGTTTTATATTAAAATGGAAATGTTGTGTGAGAGAACATTGACTCATTGGACAATCCAGGGAGATGGAGAGAAGGGGAAAGAGTTTTCTATCCAACACTGGTGAAATAGGTATTTGTACGATGGATTGGAGATTCAAGAGAGGATGCGAAATGTTCAGGAAAACTGAATCCGACAAGATGAGAAGTAGCTGGATGAGTTACTTAGGAGTGAAAGAGCTGGACAAGGGGTCAGAGCCCATTCAAAAGAAAACAATAGATCGTAGAAGAGGAAGAAAGTGGGAGAAATCAAGAACACACTGGTTCTGATGGAAGACTCAGGACCCAGCCACTGAACAAGGCAAGGAGCAAAGGCTAGTTGAGGAATTTCTATGGGCAGAGAACAGGATGAGCTGGTGGCCATGGGATGGGGTTGTGGCAGCCCTGAGAACATGCCCTACAGACCTCCAACTGCAGGGAGCTTAGCTGTCTAAGGGTCCCATTGCTGTGCTCCGAAATCCAGTATCATGTTTGTAGCAGGACGACGTTACGTGTCTCAGTGGGCTGCTCCCACCCCATGACTGAGTGCAGTGGGGTACGCAGGTGAGCAGGTCCCCGAGAGACCCAGACACCTCTGACAGGGGATTTCGGCCTGAGAACAACCTTGCCAAACTCCCTATAGCATGTATAGAGGCCTAGGGTGTTCCAGCCAACCTCCCATCTCTCTTTCCGTCATTCACCACCAGTTTCACGTTGCCGTCTGAGGACTCTCCTAGCCTTTACTGGCTCCCTCCTCTTTTTCTCCTTTAGCCTCTCCCCTACTAAAATCCTTGCACACTTAATTCCATCCTAGCACCTGATTTTTTAAGGACTTGAACTAGACATTGTCTGTGACAAGTCCATTTAGACCCAAGGTTAGAAGGTGGACCTGGTGTGCAGGCAGAAAGGGGCCATGCTCCATCAGGCACCTTGGGGAGCAAGGAGACTCTGCTGGCCTGGGACAGGAGGGGGTGACCCAGCAAGAGAGGGCAGTGGGAGGACAGTCCCAGGGACAGAGGGAGACAAAAAGCCAGCGCCTGGGAGGACCCTGGAAACAGCACTGCTGAGACAAGCCCCCTGAATGCATGAATTGGTGCTAAGTCATTCGGGAGAGGTGCTTCACACTCCTTATCTCTATTTCGCATGGTTGGTACCCTGAAGTCACCCACATTGTATTAAAAATAGCCGTGTCCACTCCAGTGGCAGACAACACTGCTGTCCATCTTTCCGTTTCTTCGGGTGGTGGCCGCAGGCACTTACAAAGAGCAGAGATGTCGGGTAGCCGGCCTAAGGGATGCCTCCAAACCCCATCTACTGCCTCAGGGATGATTCAGGAATGTCTCAGACTACTTCCCACCCCGTCCCTGAAGCATTTTAGATCAGTTCTGTCTCTGTGCACCTTCCTTTCAGTTGGCAGGAGATCACCCTCCATGGAATATATTCTTTAGATTCTTCAAGAAACAGCACTGGTGGAAGGAGGCTCTTCAGCTGCCCTTGAAGCCATTCCTTCCAACCTCACTGACGGTCAGGCTAGGCTGAGCATCCCTGGAAAGATGTCTCAGCAGGGGAACCAGCCTCCTAACCAGGTGGGGAGGGATGGCTCTCTGAACCCACTGCCCAAGTTCCCAGTGGGCAGACACCCAGATTACCTAGAGGACTGATTCTCTCTGCCCTCAAGGGCTCTAACAGGCTAGATAAAAATGTCCCCTCCAGATCTGCACTGCATCACCGGGTCCCCTTTCCCTCGAGCCCTGGTTGGGTTCGGCCAATGGGAGGCACTGGCGGGGAGTAGGGGAGAGAGGAGTCGGGGTCCTTGTCTCCTGGCCCTCTCTCGGTGGTGTTGCTGTGAGCCGGCCACATCCCTTACCTGAAGGTCACAGCTCCCCTTCCCTCGGGGTTCCACGTGACAGCCCTCCCCTTGGCCTTCCTGAGCTGGAGGGAAACAGAACCCTCTCCCTCACGACAGTACCATCTTTTATCATCTCCCTTTCCCTTCCTGCAGCTTTGTAAGTGTCCTTTTATTTCATTCTCCTCAAATGACCTGAATTGAGGTGCCATCTGTTTACCATCAGAACCCTAATGGATGCAACTGATCTCCCCGAAGAGGCGCAGGGACCATTTACCAGCTTACTCATGCTCCAGCTTTCCTCGTGATGGCTGTGTCCCAGCCCTGCTCTCCAGGAGAGATGCCTTTCTCCAGGGCTGTGTAGAGAAAAGGGTAGTTGACGAGCTGGGGTCAGGCACTCCAGGCTGCTATCCTCCCGCTGACTCAGGTGTGACCTGAATCAGTCCCTCTCTCAGGCTCTGCTCTCTGTAATGACGCTGATGGTCACGCCTGGTGGCTGTGCCCATGAGTGAAGCCCAGGGTTCCTGTGGTTCCAGCCTTCCTCCTTGGGCCAGCCAGTCACATCAGTGAAGACCACTCCTGCACTGGGGGAGGGGGTCCAATGTCTCAGACCTTCATCACTCCTCCTCCTCTTGGGGACAAACAAGATCTTCCCCAGGAGACACACAAACCACCCTCTCTCCTCACTCCTAGGACACCAGGGAGTAGAAGACAGGATCTAACTTTGGCTTCTGAGGGCTCGGATGGGAGAGTTGGCAACCTGCCGACCTCCGAATCAGAAAGCAGGGTGTAGGACTTCTCCTGGGAACATCCTGCCTCTGCAGAAAGCCTTCAGGATCTCAGAATACCCAGAAGGAGAGGACTTACCCAATTAAGTATTTGAGGCTTCCTCGAGACTGAATATGAAACCATCCAACATGGTCCGCAAGACTGAATGTTCTTATTTGTGAACAGGTGCAGATAAATTCATAGAAGTCACTAAAGCAAAGTGACAAATTGAGAAGGGTTCTGTACCAAGACTCAGCCTCAGTGATGGAATGAGTATTCTTGCTGGCAAGGGACAGTCCTTACTGGATGTGTGGAGAAGGGGGTTGGTCACTGAAGGGCTGGCAGGGGTGGTGAAGGAACATGTATCCGCCAGGTTCTGTGCAAGAAAAGGGATTGAAGACATGGGATTAAGTGCCTGAACATCTCCAAAAGATCTGGAACCACGTGGGCTTCAGTCTGGGTCCAGGATCCTGGAGCTGACCTGTCAATGGAGCTGTCCCCAGAGGCCACCACTGTTGGTCACTGTTGAGTTCAAGGCCCACAGCCATGGTGCAGGATCCAGGGATCCAGACTCAGGAAGCCAGCCCCGCCGCTGTGTCCCCATGCCCACCTGTCTTGAACCATTCTCAATGCTGGTGATCAGCTGCAATGTGATTTTCAGCTGCTGTGTCCACCGCCGTCGGTTCTCAACCCAAGAACAAGAAGAACGGGCATCTGAGTACTGCCGCAGGTGGGAAAAGCCACATCGCTACAATTTCGTTTTCCAGCAGGGAAATAGCCAAAAGCAATAGCAAGGTGGCCTCCAAGTCACCTTTGTCCCTCAGGTCTTGCACAAGGACACTGAAATTAGAAAATTTAATTCACATGCAGAAAGATAGCTACAAAGAAGTCTAAGGAGTGTCAGTTTTAGCTTCCCAGCCTTGGCAGGGCAGGGGGAGACACCCTAGAAGTAGCGGAGAATGGAGGGTGGACAAGCTGCTCCATCGCGCCCCCTACAGACAGCCTCCTGCAGTAGGAGGAGGCTGTGGTTCCTGAGTGAAACTCCCGTGGGGGCAGGCCATTCTCTTATCAGTTCAGTTCCTTGCCTAGTCACAGCCAACTCTTTGCAACCCCATGGACTGCAGCACACCAGGCCTCACTGTCCTGTTCTCTTATACCTTCCCCGCTCTCAGAAAGGGTTATGGAGGCCCAGTGTGGCTGGATCTCATGTCGCACCCATGTCAAAACAGATGGGGCAATAAGTTGTATACAGATTTGATCTAGTAATTATATGTGGTGTGAAGAGTGTGAGTGGGTGTGTATGTGCATGCGTGAAAGAGCGAGAGAGAGAAGGAAACAAGAGACACAGACCCTGGGGTTTTTGTTCTCTGGAGTAATGTTGATATTCAACCGTTCAAAGAGTTTCACGTCCCCAAGATAACAGAGGTTTCGGACATACAGAGACTTGGGTTTTAATCCCAGGTCTGCCACTCTGTGATCCTAGACTGGTTGCTTGTCTCTTCTGAGCTCAGTCTTTTCATCTGTAAAGTGGAACTAATGGGGTTGGCCTCACAGGGTTGTAGCGAGGAATAAAGAGATGGACCTGAAAAGTTTGCAGTTCAGTGCCTGGCGCGTGCACACAGGGGGCTCCAACATCTGTTCTGGTGCCCTGGTCAGTACATTTTGCAGGAACAGCCACTGCCCAGGGCAGGAAATTGATTGTCCCTCCAATAAATGCCAACTGCTTCACTCTGTTCGAGAAGCAGACAAGATGGCATTTCTTCCCTTGCACCTCAGGGAGCCAGCCGTCCACAGACCCTCATCCCCTGGTGTTCCAGGCGGCACACCTTTCCAGAGATGGTCTCTTCCAAACGGCAAGGGTCATAAGGTGGCACAGGAGGAGGAAGGGCAGCGAGAGGTCCTCAGACAGTCACAGCAGCAGGCGTTTTCACACTGTAGGTCAAGACCCATCAGTGAGGAGCCTTGGCGGTTCAGTGGTAGAATTCTTGCCTCCCATTAGTGGAGAGCAAAATCAGTTTAGAGGGCTGTGACTAGTATTTGTCCAAGCGGGAGGATGGAAGGAAAAATAAAGAGAGACGAGGCAGGGGATAAGAAAAGAGACTCTAGGCCTGCATCTTAACAAGAGCGCTATTTTGAGAAGCTGTTCTTTCAGTTCATAGATTGTGTGTGTGTGTATCTGTGCTCAGTCACAACACGCAACATACATCATTTGGATGTGGATAATTACTAACGATGGTTGTGAACTAGTAACCAAGAGAGCGAGCCCCTTTTCAACGGGGACAACGCTGATGGCCAATCTGCTGCTATACAGCTTGTGACGAAAAGGGGTTTGATGGAGAATAACTTCACTGCCCCAGAGATAAATGTTTACAAAGAAAAAGGGGTTTGATGGAGAATAACTTCACTGCCCCAGAGATAAATGCTTACGAAGAAGTCTCTAAGCCCTGGGCTGCTCATGCCCCAGTCCTGCGGTCACTTCTGGTGGCCGCAGGGGACCCCGTGTCAGGCTGCAGGCGTGCCCTTAGAGCCGATGGTGGCCGCACACCCTCTGGCCCCCCCGTGCTCTTTCCCCCACCCCGCTCTCCTCCTGCCTGCTTCCTCCACCGCTCCCCTCCTGCTGCCTCACTTGCTGCTTCCATGGCTAAATGACTTTGTGCTCTCAGCCAGCAGATAATTCCTGTCACTTCACAGTCTGCACACGGTTGCCACTGATGCCGCCAGGGCTGAGCCGTCTCAGGCTCTCAGGCTTGCTCCTGGCCCCGCTGATGGGACACGGGAGGCACCAGGCCCCTCGACCTTTCCGAGCCTCCGTTTCCCCATCTGCACAATGGGCGTGATGATCACAGGTGCCCGGGCTCCTCACTAACACGATGGGAGAGCCACACAAGATGACAGAGCGATTCTCAAAACCCATGAGGTGCTTCCCAGGAGCTGTGCAGGTTGAAGGGCTCTGGGGCTCCTCACGACCCTCCCTGTCTTTCCCCTCCTCCCTCCCCTCAGAGCAGCCCATGGAAACACGGGGCTCCTACTCCATGCCCTGCACTTCAGGAAACTTTTATTTTGGAAGGAAAGGGCCAATGGGAAACAACTCTCACCTCCTGGATGCCCAGTACTACCTCGGCTTTGATACTCTCTGGTTTCCTTACTTTGAACCACCCCGAGTTGAAGGGACCTTCCACTCCTGCATACAGCTGATTGTTCGCAAGACAAATGGAAGCGCTTTAAACCTGTAGTGGTATTCATGAAAAGTCAAAATGAAAGTCGCCCAGTTGTGTCTGGCTCTTTGTGACCCCACAGAGTATACAGGCCATGGAATTCTCCAGGCTAGAACACTGGAGTGAATAGCCGTTTCCCTTCTCCAGGGGAATCTTCCCAACCTAGGG
Organism: Neotragus moschatus; assembly: GCA_006410615.1. Lineage (NCBI taxonomy): Eukaryota > Metazoa > Chordata > Mammalia > Artiodactyla > Bovidae > Neotragus > Neotragus moschatus. The sequence continues at coordinate 1,086,511 of SJYA01002803.1, read as the reverse complement.
ATCAAACCCAGGTCTCCAACATTGCAGGCAGATTCTTTACCAGCTGAGCCACCAGGGAAGCCCTATCCATATCGGAATGTAAATAGCTCGATTCTCAGATGGATAAACAGGCTCACTGCACTCTCTCATCTGGTTTTGGACAATGTGGTGCCCATACCAAGCCCCCCCCGCCCACCACAGACAAGGCTCTGTACTGGGTATTGCAGATGCATGGTGGGCCCAGAGAGCGAGGGAAGCAATCTCCTGGGACTCAAACCAGGAATCAGATGCTTAAGACACAGGAAACACGTTAGAGTGACTGCCCAGCTGAACGCCCTGTGAAGCTAGACACGCTCTAGTCACGCTAATAAAATAGTAATACAACAGCCACCAGCCAGGCGTGGCCACTGAACACAAGTAAGAGTGCCATTGTGACCAAAGAACTGGATTTTAAATTCTGCTACATTTTAATTAATTTCCATGTAAGTGAAAACAGCCGTGGGTGGCTGGTGGCTATCACACTGGACACCATCACCTGATAGCTCCTTCTGGTTCCTCCTCCTTGATTTCCCTCTGGGCATCTAGCCTGAGTCACGGCTTTCCACGTGGGACACTGAGTCTGAAAATGGTGAGCAGGAAGGTCTCCTTGATCCCCTGGGCCCACCTCCTGCAGCCCCACGGCCTCCCAGCTTCCAGCATCCAACAGCCTCTGAATCCGAGATGCAGGTATGATGACAGCAGAGACAGCAGCCAGGAGAAGGGAAAGACAAGAGGGAAAGACAAGACATCAAGGAAGCCAACACGAAGATTAAGTGATTAAGGGAACAGGGCTCCTGCTGAGACAACCCTGCCTAACGAAGCATCACAGACGTCAATCCTTGGACCACGACACCCTGTGCCGGGCCCGGTTCCCTCCCAGCCAAGGAGCCGCCACTTCTTCGGGAGCTGCGGGTCATTTGCAGCCAGTGACCCTTTCCCCACAATAAGCCATCTTCCAAGGTGAGCTGAGTAGGTGTCAACACATTTTTCCATGATCCTTTTCAAAATAAACAGAGGGAAGCCAGGCTACGTACAACCATGATCAGGGGCACCCAGCATGAAATCAAAGGGCCAGTCCAGGAGACGGGGTGAGACCAGGACAAATCTAGGAGCCATGGAAGTCAGACCCACCTTTACTGGGAAACCTCTCCCCCAGGTAGGTCACTCACTAGGTTTCCCATTTGCTATGTGGAACTGATGGTTACATTTATACAAGACAAAAGTCTATGCCTAGTGCTCCGTGCGATGACTGGTGCATAGCAGGTACCCAAGGTGTGTGCTGAACTTGTGGCTTCATGGATTAATTTGGCTGTATAGCTGGTAATTATCAGCAGTGGCCAGCACTCCGACCAGACAGTACGTATGGCCCTGTGGAGAACATCATGCAATAGAGGACCTGCCTCTGGGGTGAATTTTCACTTAGGAGTGGAAAGAATCTCATTTCCCCTGATACTCACTGCAGGGAAGGCTGATCTCTTGCGCCTTCCTGCTGGCAGAGGAGCCCTCAAATACTCCGGTTTATAGGCACCACCCTGCTCCCAACACACGTGGAGTCTTTGGGCCTCAGTTCCTTCATCTGTAAAATGGGGTGAATCCCCCTCCAGCTCCGTGGCTCAAAGATCCCACAGCCTTCCTGCAGAGGGAGACCTGAGTGCGCCTGGGGACTCGTCAATTTCTTCCTTGCCTCTGGAGCAAAGATTCTGATTAGACTGGAGTGAGGGGAGAGGGACACTGCAGCTTCTCCCTTCTTTGCCTTCCCCACTAGTCCCAACTAGCCTCTTTCATTCCTCAGCTCTGAGGGGGAATTTGCATATTAATTTGAAAATGAGATCAGTTATTAGCCATAACCTGTCTTGTATCATCCAATGCATCTGGACCTGGATTAGATTCAATATTGTCACAGAATAAAGGTGGGAGGGGAAAGAAAAAAACGAAATAATTTAAACTCATTATTTTACTAATCCTCCCACTTGGCTGGGCTCCCCAGAGGTGAGTTAGGAGGTAATTGAAAACACGGAGATTCTCTGAGGAGACATTTGAGATCAATGCTGCCAAGCCACACTGTGGAACACATGGGACTTGATGGTTTTTCCCTCTCATTTACCCACAGGGAAGGGAGGAACATGGTGGGGTGAGGCAGAAAGAGACTCCAAGAACACCAGGGTAGGTGGATGGAGTTTGAGGGCATAGGGCCCAGTGCCAGTGGGACCAGGGACTCAGCTGCAGATACAATGCAGGGGAGTCTCTGCTCCCAGAAAGGTTCCAGGAAAGGGGAAGAGGGGGGGTGCCATGAACCCCTCTCCTACAGACTCTTACCCACCCTGCTCCTTCTGCGCTCTGTGTGGCCTTATGCCTAAGAAAGTGGTAAAGTGAGTCTGCAAAGGGGCAGCTCAGTCTTGTTGTGTTTGATCTGATGACACAGTGCCTTTCTTTAGAAGATGAGTTTAACGCCCACACTGTCAAATCAGGAAATTTCACACAGAAATTAAAATCTCTGCCTCCCTTGCCAATGCAAACCTGGGTCTGGTTTCTTGAGACCAGTGTGGGCTGAAGCCGAGTAAAGATGCCCACTAATACAGGTGGAGTCTGGGGTCCCTAGAGACCATCAGCAGGGCTTGCTTTCTTTGTTTTCTGCCTCCGTGCCCCCACCCCCACTCCACCCCCTCCAGGCATCTGTGTTTGCAATCTCCTGTTTCAGGGCATAAAGGCCCTTCCCTGGCAGCTCTCAGGAAATGCATCTGCCGCAATGCAGATAATCAGAATCCCAGACCCATCTCCCTCCGGGTCAGCCGTGTAAGGGCAGGGGCGGGGAACTAATGTTTCTAGAACACAGACTCAACCAGGTGCTGGGCCGGGTTAATGAGAGATGAGAGAGGTGGCTCTTAGTGTGGGGAGTCTTGAAGGCTGTGTGTGTATGAAAAAACACACACCAAGAAGGAACTTCCTGACAGAGGGTCTGAGCAGACTGATCTGGGTTTCTCTGCTCTGATGGAGCTCCCTAGAGATGGTAGCTCACAGCAGAGGACTGGATACAGCCCCCCTGTGGGCAGATGGCATCATGACCTATGTATTCCAGGAGCAGAATCTCTGTGAGGCTGGGGACAGAGCCCAGGGAGGCGTGAAAACACAGCAGTCTGGACTGCAGGCCAGGCTCTGTTCACTTAGAAGATTGCCCTGGGGCAAACTACCAAACCCTTTCTGGATGCCAGCTTCCTCAACCATAAAATGGAACCGCTGGTGCTTCCGGCCCTCCCTCTTTCCAGGAGCCAGAGAGCACCAATGTGGAGGGATGGCAGAGCCGCTAGGGATGAGACCAGGGCCCCATCTCTTCCAGCTGCTACCCACCCTCTCCCCTCCAGAGTCTGGGACACCTAGCGCCACCCACAAGGGGCCCCATCTCCTGCCACAAACCAGGTGCTTGGACATTAGCTCTGTTTACCACTGCTGTGGCTGCTGCTTAATTAACTCCTTAACGAAGAAAGCCGTGTGGGTCCCTGCAGAGGGAGACACTGACCTTCCTGCCCACTCCCGCAGGCCTGCACTAGTAATATAAGTTCTAAGGCTGCACCATGAACAAGTCAGTTATCCTCTCTGGGCCTCAGTTTGTTCATCTGTACAATGGAGAGTCAGACCATCATTCAGAAGCATATTATTTTCTGTTTCTTGTCTGTATGCCATTCCCTCACCAACTCCATCATCTGAATCTTAAAAAAAAAAAAAAAAGTGTGGGCAATAAAAAAAACAAACATATCTGGTTTTTCATCAATTAAGCCCTCTAATCATGTGGGAATCATTTCACTGTTTCCATCCAGCCGAGCCTCAGCTCTATCAGTGAGGGCAGAGAGAGCCCCTTCTTCCTAAGTGACTCAAGGAAATGAAGCCAAGTAAACCTCCAGCTCATATCTCAGCACTGTGATTCTTGCAGGCTTATTAGAGGACTTGGAAAATGACCGGTGGTTGAAAAGATCTCTGATGGGTTAAGAATGAACCTTAGATTCAGGTTTCTGTTGCCACAGCACAGATTCCATGCATCACCGCTGGGTCATCACCCAGTGAGCTCTGTTCAGCCCTCATCACCAGTATCTGGCTTCTTTGTTTAGGAGCCTGTCTCCTCAGCCAGGAAGGGAGCAGCATCCTATTGGTCCCTCCAACGTCTGCTCCACAGCAGGCTCTTGGAGAACGATTGTGAATAAAGGAATGAATTCTGTGTAATAGCCCAGAACCGTTAATCCACTAAGGATGAGGACTGGGAGGCTCTGTCTGGTTGATCTTCAGTATGTTCCAGAGGGACTGACCCTGCCAGGGGCTTCTGCAACACCTGGTGTTCTGGGCCTTCAGGTTAAGCCTTGCTTGCTCCCTTTGCCAGGCTCCTCAGCCCCTAGCCTACTGTTATGCATCATAAAACTTTGGTGCTCTGGGCCAGGATCAGTGAGCGAAGATACTAGCTAGGCTACAAAATTTCAGAGGGACACCAAAAAACCTAGCAACCAAACAGTATTTTAATACAATATTCCTAAAAATGAAAACGGACGCAAAAAGTGTCCGTGATGAGCAAAACATCAGTACCACCTCCACCCCCACTTAAGAGTCTTTCGGGAGATAATGCCTCAGAAGTAGCGAACTGGGAATCTGGTAGTAACATTTCCATCAATTGGCTATGACATTGGCCTCTTGGTTTCCTGAGGTGTGGCCTGGGGTACTGGTTTTCAAATGGGGGTAGGGGGTTCCAGTGTGTGACATCAGGGCCCCTTCCTCCACCAGCCCAACTAGAATTTCAACTCCCCGGACAAGGCGGCCAGCGAAGCCCCTGCCAGCTGGTCTGGAAGACAAGCATTTTAAAGAGAGCCAGTTTGGGCCAGGCTGGTCTTGCAGTGGCCCACGGTGAATGTGATGAGGTAGTCATGTACTCCATCCCTTGAAGTCAGGTTCTGCTATAATTCTGCCGCCTAAATGTTGTAGGGTGGGGTGTGCTCCACGCGATAGGATACAGGTGCTAAGAAGGTCCTTAAGGGTCTCCTGAGCCTCACAGCACAGGGAGAGCCTGGGTTCCCCATCCCCAGGGACATTTGGCGACCTCTGGAGGCAGTTTTCATTGTCATAATTGTGGAGGAGGCATCTAGAAGATAGAGGCTAGGGGTGCCCCTCAACAAGGAATTATTCAGCCCAAACTGTCAATAGCGTCAAGGTTAAGAAACCCTGGTATAGAGAAACTAGGAAAAATGAGTTCAGATCAACCTGGCTGGCAAGTGAGGGACAATCCTTGCTTCTGTGACTCCTCACTGAAAGGCAGTCACCTCTCAATCAGCCCCCTAAGTCCTGAAAGTTTGAGGTCAGTTCCTCTGTCCACATGTAGGATCAACTCCAAGCATTTATGAGAGAAGAGTTTATAATTTCCTTAGGTCCCTAGAGGTTTCCTTGGCTTTCAGAAAGTCCCTCCTGAGATCTAACCTTAATCTCTCCTGCTGCAGGTCAAGAATGTTTGGTTTCCCAGAGGTCTCTCTTCTGCTCCATCCCTTTTTGACCCTTTGAAATAACCTACCATAACATTGCTGATTGAATTTCCCTGTTCAAGAAGGGGAAAACAGCTCAGATGTCATGGGGAAATGGTAGTTCTGCCTCCCTAACACCTTATACATACTGAGATAAGCAAGCACCGAGGTACCTCTTCATCCAGGCAGCCTGTGTTGGGTTAATTATGATGACCCTCAGGCTCTCAAGTCGGGGCTCACAGGCTGGACCAGAAACCCCTCTTTGCCTCAAAGTGACACAATTCCTAATATACAGATAGATCCTATTTGAGAAAGAGCCCGGCGAGAACCTGTTTCTGTAGACTGGATGAAGTGAGTCTGCTCACCAGAGTCAGCCCTGCCCTCAGCAAACACTTGCTAAGTACTTCCTGTGTCTTGGGGCAGTGACGCTTAACCCTGATATACCTTAGAGTCCTCTGGAGGGCTTGTCGACACAAAGACCCCTGGGCTCACCCCTACTGTGTTGCATGAGGCTGGCTGTAGCCTGCAACGGGCCACTCACCATAGCAGAGGCAGGAGTGAGTGGTGGGGATAAGAGGGCGTAAAGTAATAGGGAAGAGGTGTCTGGAGCAATCCAGGGGCTTCTCAGGTAATGCAATGGTAAAGAATCCACCTGCCAATGCCAGGAGATATGGGTTGGATCTCTGGGTCATGAAGATGCCCTGGAGGAGGGCATGGCAACCCACTCCATTATTCTTGCCTGGAGAATCCCATGGACAGAGGAGCCTGGTGGGCTACAGCCCATGGAGTCGCAAAGAGTCAGACACAACTGAGGACCCACGCATGTCTAGAACAATCCACCCCTTGAACCACTCAGATCTTCCTGGGCCTTCCTCCCTGTCCAACCCATCATCGAATTTTCTTCACAGTGGTGGCTGCCTACAATCTCTGTCAAAACTTAATACAGGAAAGTAAGTGAAACTTGCTATAGTTTCTGTGATTGCAACTAGTCCTGAGACCTAAGCTGACATCCATCATCTCCCTCCTCCAGCACACATGTTGGGCTCCCTCCCCCTTGGCCTGCTGGTCTGAGCTGCTTGCTCACCTGTGAGATACCAGTGAGCCTCATCTCAAGGGCTCTGTGCTCTCAGCTGCTCTGCTCTTGTCAGGCTTCTACGACTGCAGTTGTGTTTTGCCATGACCAGGCATGGAAGCCCAGGAGACAGCTCAGCAGATTCTTGGCTCCTTGAGCAGGTTCCTCCCTGCTCCTGACACAAACCAGCAACCCCAGCTCCTCAGGAGGAGCAGGGCCAATTACTCCTACTTAGAGTCCCTCCCTTCTCTGCCTGCTGGTCCACTGGCAGGAGGAGCCCCGACTGACCACGCTGTGGTTGCAGCTTCTAGTGAAGCATGATCCACGGATAGAAGTATATCCCCTTCCTGGGAATCTGACAGAAAGCAAGGTTATGGGCACATAGAGCAAAGAATCTCCAAGTGTTTCCATCCGCTGAGAGTGATGGTGAGAGGTGTGCCATTCATCAGCCATGGGTTCAGTTTGCATCCTAGTGGATGGCGCCCCAGAGCTGAAGAGCACATCGACTTCGCTTGTCTTTCCCGTTTACCTTCACACACACTCATGGCATGTGTAAGAAAGAAGAGAAAGAAAGTGAAGTCGCTCAGTCGTGCCTGACTCTTTGTGACCCCATGGACTGTAGCCCGCCAGGCTCCTCCGTCTGTGGGATTTTCCAGGCAAGAATACTGGAGGGGGTTACCATTTCCTTCTCCAGGGGTTCTTCCTTACCTAGAGATCAGACCCCAGTCTCCCACACTGCAGGCAGACTCTTTACCGTGTAAGCCACCAGGGAAGCCCTGGTGTGTACATAGGCACAAACACACGTTCACATGCACACACACAGGCACATGCAAGACCGTGGACAGAGGCCTTTCCCAACTCTGACATTCCATTTCCTATGAGATGTCTCCACCTGCCCCTCAGTTCTTTCCATCCTCTGGTCTCTCTCAGACCTACTCTCCTCCAGCCTGTAGGCAAACCCCTAAGAGCACACAGCTGATTTTGGAGGCAGAACAACTACTGTCCTTGCCCCTCCTGGGGGATAACATTCCGTCCAGTCCAAGACTCGTGTTCGACTTCCAACCCAAGGCTCTCTCTGCTTCATCAGTCAGTCATTACTCCATATAATACTTTCTTGGACACCTCCATGTGCCGCTCACTCATATTCACATACGCTCACACACACACAAACTCATAATACCCTTCTAGCATATACCTCGGAGAAGGCAATGGCACCCCACTCCAGTACTCTTGCCTGGAAAATCCCATGGATGGAGGAGCCTGGTGGGCTACAGTCCGTGGGGTCGCACAAAGTTGGACAGAACTGAGTGACTTCACTTTCACTTTTCACTCTCATGCATTGGAGAAGGAAATGGCAACCCACTCCAGTGTTCTTGCCTTGAGAATCCCGGGGACAGGGGAACCTGGTGGGCTGCCGTCTATGGGGTCGCACAGAGTCGGACATGACTGAAGTGACTTAGCAGCAGCAGCAGCATATACCTACTGGACCCAGCAGCCAGGCCTTAGCTAAAGCATGTTCATTTAAACCATATGTTACATAATAAAAGAATCTGTTCCTGGGTCCTGGGAGGGAACCTCTACATGTTGGAATTTCCCATGCTGTTCATGGTGGGCCCTTAGACAACACCCGAGTTTATGCTCACAAGATGACTCGGGATGGGGGACGGCCACTCCAGAAAGATGAAATATCTAATTAGATGTTTGGGGCTTGGAGCCACATATCAGCCAGAGCTCCTGGAAGGGGGAGGGGACTAGAGATTGAGTTCAGTCACTGGCCACTGTTTCGATCATGCCCACATGATGAAATCCCAATAAAAACCCTGGACACCATGCCTAGTGAACTTCTCAGACTGTCAACACTCAACATGAGCTGCAAGAGTGAGGCATCTTAAGGACACAGAAGCTTCATGTTTGGGGCCCTCCCGGACCTCCTCTGTGGCTTGGGTGCGGGGGAGCTGGTCCTGATAAAACTGTAGTTATTACAGAAGTAAAGCACTGTCCTTAGTTCTGAGTCACTCCAGTGAATTATCAAACTTGATGAGGTCATGGTAGCCTTGGATTTGTAGCCAGTTGGTGAGATGTACAGGAGGCTCTGAGAACCCTTCAAACTGGGGCTAGTGTCTGAAATGAGGGCAACCTTGCTGGATGACTGTGCCCTCAGTTTAGGGAGTCTGACCTCACTCTGAATGGTTAGCACCATAATTGCACTGGACCAGTGCTGTGTGAGCTGGGGTGGAGATGTCTAAGAAGAATTGGGCTTCCCAGGTGGCCCTAGTGGTAAAGAAGCCATCTGCCAATGCAGGAGACTTGGGCTCGATCTCTGGGTTGGGAAGATGCCCTGGAGAAGAGAATGGCAACCCACTCCAGTATTCTTGCCTGGAAGATCCCATGGACAGAGGAGCCTGGCGGGTTACAGTCCATAGGATCACAAAGAGTTGGACACGACTACATGACTGAGCAAGAAGAATTAAGTGAGAGGGAAAGAACAGGAACAAAAGACTCACAAAGGCAGCTTAGAATCCACCCCCTCCCCAGCTGTTCACAGTATGTGGAAGCAGGCTAGATGGTCAGTCCTTGGCACTGTTATCAAAATGCTTTCATCCCCATGGCGGTGTTGAGCCCTCCAGTGCCCCCGCCTTGCCTCTCCTTCAGGATTCCCCCCAACACCTACTGCCCTGAGATATAGAAACGAAAGAGTTAACCATCTGGGGGAGTGGGGACGCCACACCCCCTCCCACGGGTCAGTGCCAGAGCACCCCATTTCCTTAAATATTGTAAATTTCAGTCCACAGTTCCAGGAGTATCAGTAAGAGATCTGTCAGAACAAACTATTTTCTCGTCTTAGTTCTGCAAGGACTTTGTCAAGAAAGACTGGGCTAAATCAGGGTTTTTAGGCTAGAAAAGACAGAAGAATTGACTGGAAAGTGAAAAATTCAGTCAATTTGGTTATTTGGCAGCTTGTACATTTAGAAATAATCCATTGGTCGGGTTGAATTCAATGTTATTGTGGCTTTCTATCCCCTCTCTTTTCCTATGTTCAGCCAAAATAAGAGCTAGCAAGCTCAGACTGCATCTCAAAGAGCTCTCTGTAAACAGAAGGAATCTAATTGCTCTGTTCCCTTGCTCAGATATTTTGGCCAATTTCAAGACACATAAATAAGCCTGTTATTCGGGCACAGAGGAGAGTGGGATTTATTGATTTAAATAAGTTGATTTGGAGGTCTCTAGGGACAGGCGCCTGCATTATTCACTTGCAAGTCCCAGGGTATAATTTACGGTGAGTTTTCCCTTTATGCATCGGACCTAGCTGAAGCTAGGACATAAATTTCCTCAAGTTATTATTATTATAATTCATTATTCATTGAATGTTGACTCAGTGTAACACAAGCAGTGGCGGAGAGACAGGATCCTCCCAAAGGGCAGGACAGCCAGGGCCCCAGCCATCCCAAAGGGAGATGGCAAGAACTCTGGGGGATCGGAGGAGAGTGTCATCTCCCCAGGAACTTTCTGGTGTCCACTAAAGTCAGCCCCAGAGAAACAGGCCTTTGGCAGGGAGAGTACACCTGCAGGCTTTGTGGGAAATTGCCCACAACTTGAGCTAACTGTTGACCTGAATTCATCAGGATGGGAAAGGGCCCCTGCACAGGACAGGGACAGAAATGAGACCCTGGGGTGGGAGTGGGGGAGGAGATGCTTCCGTTTGGGAACGACTCACTCATTTCCCCTCCAGGTGCTGGGTTAAGAACTTAAGGGTTTGGGCTGTGAATGCATGCTCATTTGATGAGTCGAATCCAACTCTGCAAACTCAGGGACTGGAGTCCACCAGGTTCCTCTGTCCATGAGAATTTCCAGGCAAGAATACTGGAGTGGGTTGCCATTTCCTGCTCCAAGGGTTTGGACTAGAGTGCTCACTGGGGGAGCTGCTGTGTAGCACAAGGAGCTCGGCTTGGTGGGTGGTCTGATGACTCGCAGGATGGGACGGGGTTTTGTGTGGGAGGGAGGTTTAAGAGGGAGGGGTGGTATCTGTACATACAGCCGATTCTTGTGGCCCAGAAGAAACCAACACAGCACTGTTGAGCAATTATCCTGAGGAAAAAAAAAAGAAGAAGAACCTAAGGGAGCAGGCAGGTGGGAGGCAGCCAGGTGCAGGCCCTATTCTCCAGCCCTCCCCAGCCTAGCTCACATCTGCCCCTCCTCCCTCTGCCACCCAGTCTGTTCTCCAGAGCCGGACAGAAGTATCTCCCTTTACCCCTCAGTCACATCAAACAATCATGCAGCTTGGAGGCGCAGGCAGGCCCAAGTGACAGAATGTTTTAGCCCTGGCAACAGCAAGCAATTAAGTGCAGTTTGGAGCCACGCATAAGCGCAATCGGAATAAGAGGGGAGACGAAAATGACATGCCCTGCTCCCTCCCTCCTTCCCTCACTTGAGGAGCCTCCTGTGTACCAGATTATTCTGTGCTGGGTCCTCGGGGTGTTCACTACTAGTTGTGAGGGTGGAGGAGTGAGGACTCACGAAGCACTGTGCTCTGCCAGGAAGGGCTCTGGGGTCCTGAGAAGTTACCAAACCTCAGTGAGCCTCAGCTGCCCCCCTCTAAAGGTGGGGTGCCACCCACCTCACGATGGTGCTGAGGGAAATACACGCCAGTGATGGGAAGCACACGCCCGTGACAGTTGTCTCTCTTTCTGTCATTAATGCTAAGTGTCACTCTGCTGGTGGGAATGTAAATTTGGTGTAGTCCCTACATACGGAAAACAGTATGGAGTTTCCTCAAAAAATCAAAAATAGAACTACCACATGATCCAGCCATCCCACCCCTGGGCATATATCCAGGTAAAACTACAATTCGAAAATATTCCTGCACCCCTATGTTCACAGCAGCACTATTCACAACAGCCGAGACATGGAGACAACCTAACTGTCCATTGACAGATGAATGGATAAAGACGTGGTGTGTGCACACACAGGATGGAACACTACTCAACCAGAATCAAAAAGAATGAAAAAAAAAAAGCCGTTTGCAGCAGCATGGCTGTAACTAGAGATTATCATACTATTAATAAGTGAAGTAAGTCAGAAAGAGAAAGACAAGACGGTTCAGACTCCAAGCCCCTAATCACGTGGTTGGTCTTTCCATTTGACCAGCCCCATCTCAGAGTCATCTCTGAGTAACTTAAACTATCCTAGGGTGCCCCACACTTCACCTCACNCCAATTTCAAGACACATAAATAAGCCTGTTATTCGGGCACAGAGGAGAGTGGGATTTATTGATTTAAATAAGTTGATTTGGAGGTCTCTAGGGACAGGCGCCTGCATTATTCACTTGCAAGTCCCAGGGTATAATTTACGGTGAGTTTTCCCTTTATGCATCGGACCTAGCTGAAGCTAGGACATAAATTTCCTCAAGTTATTATTATTATAATTCATTATTCATTGAATGTTGACTCAGTGTAACACAAGCAGTGGCGGAGAGACAGGATCCTCCCAAAGGGCAGGACAGCCAGGGCCCCAGCCATCCCAAAGGGAGATGGCAAGAACTCTGGGGGATCGGAGGAGAGTGTCATCTCCCCAGGAACTTTCTGGTGTCCACTAAAGTCAGCCCCAGAGAAACAGGCCTTTGGCAGGGAGAGTACACCTGCAGGCTTTGTGGGAAATTGCCCACAACTTGAGCTAACTGTTGACCTGAATTCATCAGGATGGGAAAGGGCCCCTGCACAGGACAGGGACAGAAATGAGACCCTGGGGTGGGAGTGGGGGAGGAGATGCTTCCGTTTGGGAACGACTCACTCATTTCCCCTCCAGGTGCTGGGTTAAGAACTTAAGGGTTTGGGCTGTGAATGCATGCTCATTTGATGAGTCGAATCCAACTCTGCAAACTCAGGGACTGGAGTCCACCAGGTTCCTCTGTCCATGAGAATTTCCAGGCAAGAATACTGGAGTGGGTTGCCATTTCCTGCTCCAAGGGTTTGGACTAGAGTGCTCACTGGGGGAGCTGCTGTGTAGCACAAGGAGCTCGGCTTGGTGGGTGGTCTGATGACTCGCAGGATGGGACGGGGTTTTGTGTGGGAGGGAGGTTTAAGAGGGAGGGGTGGTATCTGTACATACAGCCGATTCTTGTGGCCCAGAAGAAACCAACACAGCACTGTTGAGCAATTATCCTGAGGAAAAAAAAAAGAAGAAGAACCTAAGGGAGCAGGCAGGTGGGAGGCAGCCAGGTGCAGGCCCTATTCTCCAGCCCTCCCCAGCCTAGCTCACATCTGCCCCTCCTCCCTCTGCCACCCAGTCTGTTCTCCAGAGCCGGACAGAAGTATCTCCCTTTACCCCTCAGTCACATCAAACAATCATGCAGCTTGGAGGCGCAGGCAGGCCCAAGTGACAGAATGTTTTAGCCCTGGCAACAGCAAGCAATTAAGTGCAGTTTGGAGCCACGCATAAGCGCAATCGGAATAAGAGGGGAGACGAAAATGACATGCCCTGCTCCCTCCCTCCTTCCCTCACTTGAGGAGCCTCCTGTGTACCAGATTATTCTGTGCTGGGTCCTCGGGGTGTTCACTACTAGTTGTGAGGGTGGAGGAGTGAGGACTCACGAAGCACTGTGCTCTGCCAGGAAGGGCTCTGGGGTCCTGAGAAGTTACCAAACCTCAGTGAGCCTCAGCTGCCCCCCTCTAAAGGTGGGGTGCCACCCACCTCACGATGGTGCTGAGGGAAATACACGCCAGTGATGGGAAGCACACGCCCGTGACAGTTGTCTCTCTTTCTGTCATTAATGCTAAGTGTCACTCTGCTGGTGGGAATGTAAATTTGGTGTAGTCCCTACATACGGAAAACAGTATGGAGTTTCCTCAAAAAATCAAAAATAGAACTACCACATGATCCAGCCATCCCACCCCTGGGCATATATCCAGGTAAAACTACAATTCGAAAATATTCCTGCACCCCTATGTTCACAGCAGCACTATTCACAACAGCCGAGACATGGAGACAACCTAACTGTCCATTGACAGATGAATGGATAAAGACGTGGTGTGTGCACACACAGGATGGAACACTACTCAACCAGAATCAAAAAGAATGAAAAAAAAAAAGCCGTTTGCAGCAGCATGGCTGTAACTAGAGATTATCATACTATTAATAAGTGAAGTAAGTCAGAAAGAGAAAGACAAGACGGTTCAGACTCCAAGCCCCTAATCACGTGGTTGGTCTTTCCATTTGACCAGCCCCATCTCAGAGTCATCTCTGAGTAACTTAAACTATCCTAGGGTGCCCCACACTTCACCTCACTAGTATAAACAATCGTCAGGTGTGGTCTGAGGTCCCCAGCTTGAATCCCAAAGACCCTTCTCTCACTTGGGAAGCTCCAGATGCTAAGACATTACCTCCTGGGAGTCAGGACAAAAGCCAATCTCTCTTTAGAGGAGACAGAATTTCTTACTACACAAAGCAGCATCCCCCACAGAAGGAAGAATCAGTTCAGTTCAGTCGCAAAAAAAAAAAAAGAAAGAAAGAGAAAGACAAATAAATACCTTATATTATTTATATGTGGGATCTAAAATACAACATAAATGAACTAACCTACAAAACAGAAACAGACTTACAAACAGAGAGCAGACTTGTGGTTGCCGGGTACAGGGTGGGGAAGGGAAGGGCTGGGACTTGGGGACTCGTAGATGCAAGCTATTACATACAGGATGGATAAACAAGAAGGTCCTACTGTATAGTACAGGGATCTATGTTCAATATCCTGTGATAAACCACAGTGGGAAAGAATACGAAAAAAGATATGTGTGTATAATTGGATCACCTTGCTGCACAGTAGAAATTAACACACCGTAAATCAACTACACTTCAATAAAACTAAAAAAAAAAAAAAAAAAGGCACTTACAGACACAGTGTTTTGAAAAGCTATGCTTCCACAAAGCAGCCACTTTTATTTGAAATTGTCAGTGAAACAGATATACACAAATACACAAATATCATAAATGCAGCTTGAAGAATTCTCACAATTCCACACTCAGATTGAGAAATAGGCCATGACCAGCACCCCCCCCCCACCCTGCCCTACCATCTTTCTATTCATCGCCCCACCCCCAAGGATAGCAATTATCTTGACTGGATAACCCAACAGCATGGGTTAGTTTTGCCTGTTTTTGAGCTTATTATTTAGTGGCATTTCACAGCATGCACTCTTTTGCATCTGACTTCTTTTATTCAACCTTCTGTTTGGGTTGGGGGAGGGTCATCCATTTTGCAACTGACTTGTCTTTGTCAGTGAATTCTGCAACTGATCATATTTTCGGGGAGCTGAGAGCTGCTATAATGACCCCCTCCATAAACCCCCTAGAGAAGGGAATGCAACCCACTCCAGGACTTTTGCCTGGAGATCCCATGGACAGAGAGCCTGGTGGGCTGCAGTCCGCGGGGTCGCAGAGAGTTGGACATGGCTGAGTGGCTTTCACTCACTCACACTTACCAGAAAAGCAAGAGACTTTATTGGGAAAGGGCACCCAGATGGAGAGCAGTAGGGGAAGGGAACCCAGGAGAACTGCTCTGCCGCGTGGCCCACAATGTCAGGTTTTATGGTGATGGGATTAGTTTCCGGATGGTCTTTGATCAATCATTCTAATTCAGAGTCTTTTCTGGTGGCGCAGACATTGCTCAGCCAAGATGGATGCTAGCGAGAGGGATTCTGGGAAGTGGACGGACACGCAGTGTCTCCTTTAGACCTTTCCCTGAAGAATCTAAGCTACTCCATTTTGTTAACAGAAAAACTCCATTTTGTAAGGTTCCAGGAAAAGAGCCTTTGGAAATCCCCTGACCTCACCCCACTGCCCACGAGCCAATGGACCCCAGACCAAAATCTCCTGACTGCTCAGGAACTTGTGGTCTACCTAGACAACAGGGACCAATCAAGAGCCAACACGCAACCCTTAGGAAGAAAGTGACCAATCAGACGTCCCCCTACCTAGAAATCCTTTCTTTCCATGTATACTCCCTATATAAGCAATGGAATCCAAAACCCCGGGCTCCTCCCTATAGCCACCGCGTCGGTATCGGTGGGAGCCCAGCTCGAGCTTGGTAATAAAAACTCTCTTGCTTTTGCGTCGGATATCGGCTCCCTGGTGGTCATTGGGAGATTTTGCGACTCGGGCATAACATCCCGAACCCTTCCGGTTGGTGGTGGCTTATTAGTTCCTTATTCCTTATCAGGATCTCCTGTCATAAAACAACTCATGTAAATGGTTACTATGGTTCCTGGCCAGGGTGGGTGGTTTCAATCTGTGCTTCCCCTAACATAAGGATGTTTCTGACTCGTCACACATCCCATTTGGACGAATAATACTTTTGAAAAAATGATCATAATAATTGAATGCTAGTTCTGCCTTCCCTAGTCCAAGGTTCCTCACTATACAACTGTTTTAGGAAGATGATGATGGTGGAGGAAGAGGAGATAATGTGGCTGAAGCTGGTGATGGTAGGTGACATGTATTAGGTTGCTTATATGTTCTGGGCCTTATTCTAGCCTCCTGACCTGTACTGACTCATGAAATCTTCATCACAACACACATCGATCCTCATTTTCAATTAAAGAAACTAAGGCACAGAGAGGTCAAGTATCTTGCCCAAGGCCGTCCAGCTGGTAGGTGGTAAAGGTTGGCTTAGAGCCCAGCCTAAAGCCGCCTGGTTTGAAGCTCTGCTCCTAGTACCGGCTAGCACTGCCCTTGAAGGACACACTCTGAGCCACCCGTGTTGTCATCCCTTTTGAGGAAGTGCTCCTGACTTGCTCCTCTGATCCCCTGCATCAGTTGCCAAAGCACCAATGACAAGCCTGATCCGCAGCCTCTCACAAACTTCTGTGTGTGTGGCTGGAGAGTAAGAGATGCCCCTGATTCTAATGCAAATAAGCACACCCCATTAAGGGCTAAAGGCTCCAGCAGGGCAGACTCCCTCCACCCCTCCCCCAGGCAGCACCAAGTACAATGATCACCGTCTTTCAGCAGAGCCAGAGGCAGCCTCCAGCAGCATCAACAGCTTTTAAATCACAAAGGGAGAATCCAGGCAAGTCAGGCTGACCAGTTTACAAAAAAACAACAGCTGTGGCTGCCTGGGCTGGATGGTCAGCACTGTTATCTGTGGGAGGATTGACCTAGGTCGGATCAGCTTCCACGTCAATTTTCATACTCTTTAGGTTCATCACTTCTACACTTCACAGCCATCCCATACAGCAGGAGTNGCAAGTCAGGCTGACCAGTTTACAAAAAAACAACAGTTGTGGCTGCCTGGGCTGGATGGTCAGCACTGTTATCTGTGGGAGGATTGACCTAGGTCGGATCAGCTTCCACGTCAATTTTCATACTCTTTAGGTTCATCACTTCTACACTTCACAGCCATCCCATACAGCAGGAGTCACCTTTTGCATTTTCCAGTGGAGGAAACTGAGGCGCCAGTAAGATGGAGTCAATCAAGCCTGAGCAGTCTGGTTTGATTTACCATGAAAAAGAAATCTCAGTGTTTGTTAAGAAGAGAAACATACTGATGTGTTTTTTTTTTCTGCAACAGAATCAAAGAGACTGGGTCCTCAGAGCAAACACAAGGGGGAAACTTAGGTTCAACCCAAATTGCGGTGCAGGTGCAGACAAAGCTCCCCAACAGTCTTTGACTGAGCTGAACAGGCTCCTTGCCTCCCCGGGCAGCCACTGCCCTGGGAAACTACAGTGAAAATATGCACCGACCTCCATTTCCCCAGGAAAGCTTCTCCCACTCTGGGTCCTTCCTTGGGCTTTAATCCGTCTTACCACTTAATTTCTCAGTAAATTCTGTTGACAACTAGCCTGTGCTTTCTCCAAGAGCAGTAAACACCTTGCAATTTATAAATCACTCCGTCAGTGATTGCTTGCAGAAGAAACCAAGCCGCCAAGACTGAGTGGTGAGGACGCAGAAGAAAGAAGGGCTGTGGAGGCAGGGGTGGTGTCTACAGAAGCAGAGACAGGCCCCCTCCAGCACCGCCACGTCCAGCCCTACTCCCCTCGGTGCCTAGAAAGTGGTGAGGATGCAGAAGAAAGAAGGGCTGTGGGAGGCAGTGATGTTTAAAGAAACAGAGACAGGCCCCCTCCAGCACCGCCACCATCCAGCCCTACACCCCTCGGTGCCTAGAAAGGGCTGCCCATCCTCAGAGACTCATTCCTATTGCCACACAGAGAGCACAGGATGAGTGCTAAACATACCAGGTACCTGGCATTTTCAAACTGCGCAGTGAGCATCATCGTCCCAGCTCTCATACTATGTAGGAGGGTGAGTAGTCTGTCCAGCCTGCAGGTGGCAGGGCCAGGATTCAAGCCTAATTCTGGCTGACTCCAAACCCATGAAGATTTCCAAGCCCTCCTTGGTCTCCAGTGGCTGTCAAGAGTACTTGACTGCACTATGGGAAAACACAAGTGTGACATTTCCTTGTGCTAGAAACTGTCTCTTCATCCCTTGGGGTCCCTCTGCCCCAGGAACAGTAGGGCACTGTGCCATGGTTTTTTCTTGCCCTCTGGCCTCTGGTATGCTCTGCCAGTGGGCAGCCCCAGTAGGACATGGAAGGGTGGAGGGTGAAGTTGGGGTATTTTCTCTCCTGGCTTCCTTCCTGCCGAGTCTTAGCAGCCTGGCTGTCCCTCCAAGGAAGGCCATTGCTCCTCTTAGAGTGGCCTTTCCTACAGGACCCCCTTGTTGGGTTCTGGAAAGCACTCCCTCCCCACATTCCTTTTGTCTGAGGGGTAGTAACAGCCCTGCAACCGCCAAGTCCTGACCTGCATCTTTGATTTCCCTATTCTCTGCCTTCACTAACAGTTCACAAAGCCCTGTTCAAATTATTCTCATTGAAGTGACTGGCATGTGGTAACCATGCGTTCTGGGAAACAAACCCACTCAGAAGGACAAGGCAGAATAGTGGAGTGTAGTTTATTACATCGCTGGGCCCAAGGCAGAGTCTCCTCTTAGCCAACGACCCCGACCGACTTTTGTGAAAACCTTATATACCTTAAGTGTACTACTCAGGCCCACATCCCCAAATTCCTTAAACCTAGCCTGGAAAGAGTTAAAGGGAGATATAAGCTGGTAACAGCCATGATCATAATCAGAAGGGTCAGCTGGTTATAATCGTAGCCTACAGCAATGGGTGCCGTCAAGATTACAAAGGTGATTGACTACACAGGGGATCATTACATTCTTATTCTTTTTGGCGACGGGAAATCTTGGTATGGAATCTGGTGTTTATCAGTCCAGGAGGCCAGTTTGGCCATAGGTATGTTATCCCCAAGGCTGCCAGGCACATAGTCCAAAGCTCACTGAAAGTGCAAGATGGAGTTTCCTTCTTTTGCAAGGTGCAGTCAGTTCGTCCTGTTCCGTTCCTCCCTTAGGCACAGTGACCCAGTATGCTTGCGTGCGTGCACACACACACGAAACAAAATTTCAAGTAAACATCCTATTCTGCCAAACCCTACTCTGACTCACCAAATAATTACATATCTTTTTCATGGCTCACATTTTGGAAAAATCCATTTTATTCCACAGTCACGATAGCATCCACAGTGATCATCTAACCTGATCCTGTCTTTTTGGAAACAGGTGAGGAAAAAGAATTGGTTTAGAAGGATAAATTGCACAGCATGGGGGAATAGAGCCAATATTTTATAATAACTCTAAATGGAGTAAAACCTTTAAAAATTGTAACTCACT
>SJYA01002803.1:1036058-1066959 GCA_006410615.1 Neotragus moschatus | reverse complement strand
TCCAGCCCTACTCCCCTCGGTGCCTAGAAAGTGGTGAGGATGCAGAAGAAAGAAGGGCTGTGGGAGGCAGTGATGTTTAAAGAAACAGAGACAGGCCCCCTCCAGCACCGCCACCATCCAGCCCTACACCCCTCGGTGCCTAGAAAGGGCTGCCCATCCTCAGAGACTCATTCCTATTGCCACACAGAGAGCACAGGATGAGTGCTAAACATACCAGGTACCTGGCATTTTCAAACTGCGCAGTGAGCATCATCGTCCCAGCTCTCATACTATGTAGGAGGGTGAGTAGTCTGTCCAGCCTGCAGGTGGCAGGGCCAGGATTCAAGCCTAATTCTGGCTGACTCCAAACCCATGAAGATTTCCAAGCCCTCCTTGGTCTCCAGTGGCTGTCAAGAGTACTTGACTGCACCATGGGAAAACACAAGTGTGACATTTCCTTGTGCTAGAAACTGTCTCTTCATCCCTTGGGGTCCCTCTGCCCCAGGAACAGTAGGGCACTGTGCCATGGTTTTTTCTTGCCCTCTGGCCTCTGGTATGCTCTGCCAGTGGGCAGCCCCAGTAGGACATGGAAGGGTGGAGGGTGAAGTTGGGGTATTTTCTCTCCTGGCTTCCTTCCTGCCGAGTCTTAGCAGCCTGGCTGTCCCTCCAAGGAAGGCCATTGCTCCTCTTAGAGTGGCCTTTCCTACAGGACCCCCTTGTTGGGTTCTGGAAAGCACTCCCTCCCCACATTCCTTTTGTCTGAGGGGTAGTAACAGCCCTGCAACCGCCAAGTCCTGACCTGCATCTTTGATTTCCCTATTCTCTGCCTTCACTAACAGTTCACAAAGCCCTGTTCAAATTATTCTCATTGAAGTGACTGGCATGTGGTAACCATGCGTTCTGGGAAACAAACCCACTCAGAAGGACAAGGCAGAATAGTGGAGTGTAGTTTATTACATCGCTGGGCCCAAGGCAGAGTCTCCTCTTAGCCAACGACCCCGACCGACTTTTGTGAAAACCTTATATACCTTAAGTGTACTACTCAGGCCCACATCCCCAAATTCCTTAAACCTAGCCTGGAAAGAGTTAAAGGGAGATATAAGCTGGTAACAGCCATGATCATAATCAGAAGGGTCAGCTGGTTATAATCGTAGCCTACAGCAATGGGTGCCGTCAAGATTACAAAGGTGATTGACTACACAGGGGATCATTACATTCTTATTCTTTTTGGCGACGGGAAATCTTGGTATGGAATCTGGTGTTTATCAGTCCAGGAGGCCAGTTTGGCCATAGGTATGTTATCCCCAAGGCTGCCAGGCACATAGTCCAAAGCTCACTGAAAGTGCAAGATGGAGTTTCCTTCTTTTGCAAGGTGCAGTCAGTTCGTCCTGTTCCGTTCCTCCCTTAGGCACAGTGACCCAGTATGCTTGCGTGCGTGCACACACACACGAAACAAAATTTCAAGTAAACATCCTATTCTGCCAAACCCTACTCTGACTCACCAAATAATTACATATCTTTTTCATGGCTCACATTTTGGAAAAATCCATTTTATTCCACAGTCACGATAGCATCCACAGTGATCATCTAACCTGATCCTGTCTTTTTGGAAACAGGTGAGGAAAAAGAATTGGTTTAGAAGGATAAATTGCACAGCATGGGGGAATAGAGCCAATATTTTATAATAACTCTAAATGGAGTAAAACCTTTAAAAATTGTAACTCACTCTATTTTACACCTGTACCTTATACAATATTTTATAGCCACTATACTTCAATTAAAAAATAACTGGTCACAGAAACTTGCTCCAGACAAATTCTGGACTAGAACTTGAATCAGGTGGCCGCTGACCCCACTTGCAGCACCCAGACCAAGTCCCCTTTGCTTTGGGGACCCTTGACTCTCACATGGAAGTGGCCACAAGATGATCATCCCCTTACTAACCAGATTCGCCCTCTTACTCCCAGTCCTTTTCAAGGCTGCCACTTACTCTTCCACTCACGAATGGCCCTGCCAGGGTTGATGGAAGCCGCGCTCCTCGGGTCTGGAAGGAGCCCAAGTAATCACTCAGCCCACGCCTCTCATTTTACAGGTGAGGAAGTATGTCACCTAAAATACAACTCGCCACTAAATCAGCACAGGCTTGATGCACAGCACAGTGGCTGAGGTCCAACAAGAGAGAAAAGTCTGCCAAGCACAGTCTGCAGCACGTGCAGTCAGGGAGTACCCTGCAGGGTCAGGAGGTCCCCACCACGGCCCACCACAGCCCCCGACACCTTCCAAAGGCTGCAGAATCAGGAGGAATTCATGGTGGAGGGAAAGGAAGCCTCACGTTTTACCTGATTGTAAGCTCTGGGTTCCCTGAGAATCAGCATTTGCCAACTGGAACTGAGGAGGCAGAGGTGGAGTGGGAAGGAGAAGGACCCATAGCGAAAGTCGCTCAGTCATGCCTGACCCTTTGTGACCCTGTGGACTACAGCCTGCCAGGCTCCTCTGTCCATGGGAGTCTCCAGGCAAGAATACTGGAGTGGACTGCTATAACCTTCTCCAGGGGATCTTCCTAACCCAGGGACTGAACCCAGGTCTCTCTCATTGCAGGCAGATTCTTTACCATCTGAGCCACCAGGGACGCCTGAAGGGCCCATAAGGGGAGATGATTCCTGTCTTTGAAACTAAGCAGGACCCTGTGGGGCATCTAGCCATGAAGGCTTTCAAACAGTTCCTAATCAGGGAAGGGAGGGAGGCAGGGACGAGGGAGAAGAGGCCAAGAAACCGTGTTGCAGCCTTGGGGCAGGGTCCTGGTTCACTCGAGAAATACACATAATCCTTGCTGTTTGCAGAAATAAAACACCCAACAAATGGAAGATGTTAGTGTCCTTCATTCCAGAGAAGACCACAGTTTGATAACCCAGAGAAGCTCATCAGACCACCTGAGACCAGACTAAAGGGGTGTGGGCCCTGCACCAGGTGGCGCTAGTGGTAAAGGAACCCATAAGAGATGCGGGTTCAATCCCTGGGTCTGGAAGATCCCCAGAGCAGGGAATGACAACTCACTCCAGTATTCTTGCCTGGAGAATCCCACGGACAGAGGAGCCTGGTGGGCTATAGTCCATGGAGTCGCACAGAGTCGGACACGACTGAAATGACTTAGCACAGCACATGCACACAGGCCCTGCACACACTTCAGTCCTTATCAGCAACTCCATCCTTGAACCATCGCTATAAAACTCCTCCCCAAATCCCCCTGGGGTGGGACACACAGTTTTTCAGGGTTCTAGTCTGCTGTGTTCTCTTTGCCTGGCAAAGCAATAAAGCTGTTTTTTCCTATTTCACCTCAAGTTCTGCCTCTGAGATTCGATTTGGCACCGGTGCACAGAGGCTGAGTTTCCAGCATCATTCTCAGTGGCTAAATCTCCTTTCTCAGTCCCTCCAGCCATGACCTCCAAAGTGGGGAGCATGGAGGATTAGAAAG
The DNA here is from genome assembly GCA_006410615.1 of Neotragus moschatus. Classification (NCBI taxonomy): domain Eukaryota; kingdom Metazoa; phylum Chordata; class Mammalia; order Artiodactyla; family Bovidae; genus Neotragus; species Neotragus moschatus. Next base: position 1,063,508 of record SJYA01002803.1, on the reverse strand, counting down.
CAGAATTGAGGGAACAGGAGGGAAGAATTACAATTTGTGTTTATTTTAATCCTTAAAAAAGTTTTCCTATTACTTAATACTTTGGCTTTCAGGATTACGTGTATAAAACTTACACATTAATACCCTTATTTTGAGGGTGAGAAGTAAAGTGTGTTCATCCTTGGGATACAAATCCACACAGGTTCTGGGTCGCTGCTCTGGGGAACCGGGGGCTCTCAGACTGTGGGCTGGGTCAGCATCCCCTGGGGAGCTCTGTTCAGGGCCCAGGTCAAACCTGCTGCAGCAGCTTCGCTGGACCAGGAATCTGCATATTAAGCGAGCTCCTCTGGGAAATCCGTGGCCATGAGCCTCTCTTTGCTGAGGGTCACTCTGGGCTTCGCCTCTGCAGCAGTGGGAAGAACCCCCTTAGTCCACAGCAGTCCTTCCGTCTTCCCTCCCCAGGGCTGCGTCTCCCAGAGAAATTGGTCCTGGCAGCCCCAACTTCCACATGTGCGTGCAGGGTGTCTGGCCAAGGGGGGAGCCCGGGGGCGATGAAGTCCTCAGGATATGCGCCCTGACTCGGGAGCTGCCTCGGCCTCCTTTACCTCACTTCTACCCAGAGCTGCCCTGTGGCCTGGCGGTGGCTCTGCAAGGCTTTCAAGCTGCCTGCTGGGGGAGCCTGGCCTTTCACTGGGACCAGGTTGGGAACTTCAGCGTGAGGACAGCCCCTGTGAGGGCAGGAGGGGAAATGTGACTCCGGCACCCCAAGACTGGCCTAAAGTTAGAGAAATCACCCCCAAGACTGGCCCAGGGGTGTGAGGGTATTGAAGTGGAAAGTTACGAAGGACCCCCCCTTGGAGAAAGGAAGAGAGAGAAAAAGAGGAGGGGAGAAAGTATGACAGAGAAAAAAAAAAAAACAGAGGAGAGAGAATAAGACAGGCAGAGAGTGAAAGGGGATTAGAGAGAAACAGACAGACCGCTGCTCGAGAGGGGGGAAGGTGAGGGGTAGGCGGCAGGCACCGTAGCACACCGACAGACAGAGCTGGGGAGAGGGCAGGATCTGGGTCATTTTAGGAAAGAAGCTGCCCCCTGAACCTGTTAGTCTCTATGTCCCTTTACAGTGGCCCCCGAAACGGCTGCCGTAGGAGAGAGGAAGGCTCTCTGACCGGCGACGCCCAGTGTTTCTGGGGCTTTTCCTGGAGAAGGTGACGAAAAGCATTTTGCACCAACAGTACTTTTGTATTGGTCACTGGAGCCTGTTTACATTTGTGTTTTGGTATCTGAGCCATAAACCAGCAAATTACCTGTTGGGCTGTTGTGGCCAGGACGCTTGCTGCTGATGGCATTTGCGCGTGTGACATGCGCCGGGTGGGATTCTCCAGGGTGACTGCTATTATTGCAACATCAGGAGCTTATCTTGGGACCATTTGGGTTTTGCTGATTTAATAACCAAGGCCTGGAGCCTGTGCTGTGGGGGAAATGTTTCTTCCGATGAAGGGAATTGGCGAGTCCAGCATCTCCACCACAGGTCAGGCCAGAGCTTATTTAAGAGAGCAAAAGGAAAAGGTGCGGAGAAACATTTGCTTCTTTAATTGGCCATAGATTTCCCTGGCGATAATTTGCAGCAAGACCTCTTCAAGGTCATGTATCTAGGCTGGCTGGGTGAGGAACAGGAAAATTCTGGATGCTTGGTTTTTTAAATGAGTTTGCTGCTTTCTCTTGGACTCATCCATCAGCTGATGAATGTCTATTGTTTACCCGAAAGTTTCTGCCTGGCTGGCCTGGCTCTCTGCCTGGACCCAGTGTGTCTGGGTGAAGGCAAAGTTGAAGGACTTACCCTGGGGTTTGGCGTGTCAAAGGCCTTATACCCAGACCCCAGGGCACAAACCCCTGAGCCTCGCAGTGGAGAGACAGCTCTGTGGAAGACTGATGGGCAGCAGTGCCTGTGTGCCTGCTTGCACAGGTCCAGGCTGGGTCTCTCCTTGGACCTACACCCTAGTCCCAGACTGGTGATCGGCTGGAGCAGATTCTGTATTTCCAGGGTCTTAGCACATGACTTGACACTCTGCAAAGGCTCAGTAAGTGCTGGAATGAATGATGTAGCGACTTGCCCAAGGACATCTAGCTGGTAGAGGCAGAGCCAGGATACCCAAGACTAGTGCCTTGCTCCTCATACACCCCCTCCTTCCACACTGTCCACCGAGGTGCACAGCAGGAAAGCATACAGACATCTGGCCCCAGGCCCCTGGAGTCCGAGTCCTGATTTATTCCCTAGCTCTGAGATGGCCTTGGAGGCACACCTCTCAGATCCTTCTTCGAGGAATTCCCTGTTCAGTGACAAGGAGGGCAGTTAGCTGACAGCCTCTGGTTATGCACCTTCAGCAGGCCACCCCAGCTCTGGGGCCCAGGCCAGTTCCTCCCAGTCAGGCCCAGTCAGTGAATGACAGCATGGGAGGTATTGGGGCCCGGGCTCTTCCACCCAGAGCCAGACTTACCTAATGGGCCTTCTGGTCCAGAGCTCCTCACTGGGCTGCCTGCGATGCTGCCGTGGTGCATGACCTGGTGCGTGGTGCTCTGGGACTTTCCCGCTCCATTCCCCATCTCAGCTCACAGGTCTGCATTGTTTTTTGAAGATTCTCTCTGCCCTAGGACCATAGTTTGCTATGTAATAAATACGATGATACTGTCCAGGGATAATTGATTCCATCACCTGGACCATAGTGACTGCTGAAGGAGGGAAGTGATGGGAACACATTACCCAGTTTTGGTCAATGAGTTATGAGATGTTTGGGGTGGGGTGGGGGGCTTCTTCAAAGCTACTTCTTCTTGTATAGGAACCTCTTGCTGCTGCTGCTGCTAAGTCACTTCAGTTGTGTCCAACTCTGTGTGACCCCATAGATGGCAGCCCACCAGGCTCCCCTGTCCCTGGGATTCTCCGGGCAAGAACACTGGAGCAGGTTGCCATTTCCTTCTCCAAGGAACCTCTTAGAGAGAAGCTATTTATCTGCAGGTGGTTCTGTAGCCACCAATGTGATAGGGGCTGGTGGGCAGGTGGTCAAAAAACTAACCTAGGAGTGGAGCTGAGCCCGGGGAATCACAAGAAAATGGAGCCAGAGTCACGTTGGCAGTGGGAACCCGTGGATCAAACCGTGCTGGAAGCCAGCAGGACTATCTCTGAACTTTTCAATAACTAATTCATTCAATTATATTCAGTTCAGTTCAGTCGCTCAGTCATGTCTGACTCTTTGCAACCCCATGANGAGCCCGGGGAATCACAAGAAAATGGAGCCAGAGTCACGTTGGCAGTGGGAACCCGTGGATCAAACCGTGCTGGAAGCCAGCAGGACTATCTCTGAACTTTTCAATAACTAATTCATTCAATTATATTCAGTTCAGTTCAGTCGCTCAGTCATGTCTGACTCTTTGCAACCCCATGAATTGTGGCACGCCAGGCCTCCCTGTCCATCACCAACTCCCAGAGTTCACTGAAACTCATGTCCATCCAGCCATCTCATCCTCTGTTGTCCCCTTCTCCTCCTGCCCNCCTGGTGGGCTGCCGTCTCTGGGGTTGCACAGAGTCAGACACGACTGAAGCGACTTAGCAGCAGCAGCATATATTATATTATATAATATATTATATCTGTATCTATATTAACCATTAGTTTTGATATCTGTCGGTTTCTGTTTTGTAAATAAATTCATTTGTATCATTTTTAAAAAGTTAGATTCCACATATGAGAGATAGAAGAATGGATAAAGAGGATGTGGTATACACACACACACACACATACATATATATGTGATATGTGGTATGTATACACACATATATATACATATATACACAATGGAATATATAGTCAAATATATATATATATATATACACATAGCCAAATAAATGCTTTTTCCAGTAGTCATGTATGGATGTGAGAACTGGACCATAAAGAAGGCTGAGCACTGAAGAATTGATGCTTTAGAATTATGGTGCTGGAAAAGACTCCTGAGAGTCCCCTGGACAGCAAGATCAAACCAGTCCATCCTAAAGGAAATCAACCCTGAATATTCATTGGAAGGACTGATGCTGAAGCTGAAGCTCCAATACTTTGGACACCCAATGCAAAGAACTGACTCATTGGAAAAGATCCTGATGCTGGGAAAGATTGAAGGCAGGAGGAGAAGGGGACGACAGCGGATGAGATGAGTGGATGGCATCACTGACTCGATGGCCATGAGTTTGAGCAAGCTCTGGGAGACAGTGAAGGACAGGGGAGCCTGGCGTGGTGCAATCCATGGGGTCGCAAAGAATTGGACATGACTTAAGTGTCTAAACAGCCACAGCAAAGCAATGGAATGTTATTCACCCCTAAAAACACTGAAATAACGCCATTGGCAGCAGCATGGAGGGACCTGGAGATGATCATATTAGTGAAGCAAGTTGGACAGACAGGGGGTGACCAGCTTTTGTCCCATAGCCGCGGATTGCTTTATGCTGCGTCCATCCACATTCCTCTGAGAAATGAAGCAAGGAACAGTGATGACCATGAAGCTCTCGTTAGAGAGATGCTCCAGGATGGCACTTTAGTAGATGAGTTGACTCTATTACACAGGTGTGCAGCCATGAGTTGATGGCATCTCAGGAGACATCCTGAGACTACAGAAGGCAAGAAATTTGGCTTTGGAATTTGCTCAGCCATCAGAGTACTTGTTGGACTCTGAGCTTTTGCCCATCTTGTTTTGCTAATGGACAGAGGTTAGTTCAAAGTCATAAGAGCAATTCTTTGAAGTGGAGGGTTGTCTGAGGTAGAGATTATAGACTTGAGTTTCTAATGGGCCTTAATGGAGCCCTTGTTCTTGGTAAGAAGTAGAGCAACCCTTCCAGAATGCTCCATTCAAATCTCTAGAAAGTTGCCAGCCAGAGGGCCAGAACAGATCTAAATGTGTCTCTTGTTACATTTTGCCTAATAAATGCCCTCCCTCCCCTGCTCCCTCCTTTCGCCCAAGGTCTCTCTTCCACCTGAACCCCCTCTAATTCCTTCTTGCCGGATTTAACAGTGTCCCTTTGGACCCTCTCTCAGAGAACAGAAGTCAGTTAAGGGGATGGTGCGGGGTCCCACTGCCAGCGGAACGTCCGCTGAATTCCCCACGAAAGCTCAGCAGCTGATGGAAAGTGATTTATAGCCCCACTCACTGTTTCTTTCACTGTTGGTTCTGGTCTCCTGCGTCACAAATCGCTTTGCATATTAGCATTGCATTGATGAAATTCAAAACAGGTGCATCTGCCTATAGAACAGCTGCCGAGACCCACTGAAAGCTCCAAGCTGAGACCCTGGGTACATGAACCCTCCTTCTGATAAGCTTCAGAGCAGGTAAAATCATCATTAAAAGAAAATTGACTTGTAAGTACATGCGGATGTCTAGTCATTGCATCTAACCACAAAGAAAAGCGAGGCAGCAGCGGCCGAGGGACTCTTCTTTAAAAATATATTCAACAGAACAACAGAAAAGAAATTGCCATCTCAGGCGAGTGGCATGACACAGCTTTAAGAGGCCAAGAAATCAGACTGTTTGTATCCTCCTGCAATCGGGGGTTGCAGCCTGGAGCTGGTGCCTTGGAGGCAGCATGGCTGGGAAGGCCAGGGAGTAAGTTCCTCCTGTAGAAAAATGGGGTGAGAATTTGTACTGGGGGGAAAAAAAAAAAACAGAACATAAAGAAGCCCTGGGACATCAGACTCAGAGCCGCTTAGCCAACATCAGACCGCAATGTGTCACTGCTCATGAGGTTGGATCCAGAAGAGTCATTTTGGAGATTTCTTCCATTTAAAACAGAAAGAACTGAATAATTTCACAAAGCCAGACTGGAACTCAGAAGCAGGGCAAAACTCCAGGTGGTCCTGGGTGGGACTTCCCCATGTAATTCAGACCCCTACTTAGTATCATGATACCCTGAACTGTCTATGCTATAACCCTGAGCTATCACTTGTTGGTACCTAGAATATGCCAAGTGTGGAGGGCATTGCTCAACCCCTGCTACAATCACATTTGATAGTAGACATGCCATCTTGGGAATGAAGAGAGTAAGCATCTGGACGGTTACCACCTGGTTCCAACCAGACAGTTTCTAAGAGCCAAAGTCAGAATTTGAACACAAGCTGCCAACTCTCCTATCAAAGGGCTTAATTCTCTTTATTATCATTATTTTTTAGAATAACATGGAATGTATTTCAGAGCCTCAAGAAAGCAAGAAAACAGGGCGTAAATAAATCTTCCTGCATAATCCCATTTTCTTTCCTGTAGATAAACAGCAAAAAGATACTGCAAAAATGATGAGGGAAAAGCAGACTTTCTCTTATAACCAAGTTTTTCCAGTTTCAACAGCTTGGCTTACTCTTGCCGGGCAAATCCCATGGGCGGAGGAGCCTGGTAGGCTGCAGTCCGTGGGGTTGCTAAGAGTTGGACACGACTGAAGCAACTTAGCAGCAGCAGCAGCAGAGGTACGGCTAACAAATAACAAAGGGAGACCCTGGAAAGCAACGTGTAAAACATGGCGCGGGGGGGGGTCTGACTGTCCTTCAGTGAGCTTACCACCACGAAGTGGCTTCAGACTCGGCTACTCAGCTATCGTCACACTTTCATGGCTGCCTACGCTGTCCTTGATGAAATGGACTAGGATGGGCAGACCTGTAGACTAAAGCCCCAGGGTCTGGGGACAGACTCTGCACTTAATTCCCTCTCCTGTAATTCCTGACTGCCCTCCTGTCTTCCTTGGTGGACTGCAGACTCTTCAAGGTGGGAGACACTGCAGGGTCACCTGGTCCAGGCCCTTTATTTCACAGATGAGGAAGCAAAGGCCTCTGCTGACTTGAGAATGTATCTTTTAGGACCTCCTCCTCAAATGCCTACCCTGCAAAACTTTGCCTCTGGTCTTTCTCTGATGGGTGTGGATGGCTGGGGGAAGGTGTCACTGCAAGAGAAAAGGTCCCCCAGCCTGGCCTTGGGAAATGTGACGGAGCACAGGCATCCTGGCAGAGGATGGGACCGGGGCCTCAGCAAGGGTCCTGAAGGCAGGGAGAGCCTTAGGGCAACAGGTCTCAGGAAATGAAGACGTCAGGGGCTCCCCACAAAGCCAGGCACTGAGATAACGGGGGAGAACCTGGTTCTACTGGTCAAAACCTGTTATCGAGCCCATTAGATGCACCGGACCGTGGGCACTCTGCCACCAGGCCAGTCAGACACAAAGACACGCACAGCAGGGCATCTCAAAGATGTTTCTACGCATACACGACTCTACACATTAGAAAGAAACAGACAGTACGTGGTAAAAGGGGAGGGGGTCTCCTAGGAGCTCCCTGGGAACTGGGGTCTCCAGGCAGCATCATGAGTGGGTGGGACTTAGGAAGAGCTCCATGGGAACAGCATCCTCAGGGTCAGCAAGTGAGGCAGAGGGGGCTGGACCTGGCACTCTCTGATACCACATTCCTCAGTTAGAGACATTCAGTGTGATTCCGATCCCCTTAGACTGGGACTGTCCCCCGTCACTGTACCAAGGCTTGTACTGCATGCCATGGTATTGCTGAATTTTCTACTCCCCCCTGTCTCTGAGTACCATCCCAATGATCACAACTGAGCAAGGATTTGGAAAGTTCTTCAGTTTCCATTACAATAGGATGCCCAAGCTTATATCAGTATTATTATTGCAACTGTCCAAGAAGTTAGGGTCAGGTAAGCCTGACCAGTGGGGCTTCTCAGGTGCCGCTGGTGGAAAAGAACCTGCCTGTCAATGCAGTAGACATAAGAAATGTGGGTTCGATCCCTGGGTCAGGAAGATCCCCAGGAGAAGGCCGTGGCAACCCACTCCAGTGTTCACACCTGGAGAATCCTATCGACAGAGGAGTCTGGTAGGCTATGATCCATAGGGTCGCAAAGAGTCAGACACGACTGAAGTACCTTAGCACCACCCCCTCCACACACTGCCCCCCTTCCCAGCACACAGCCTGACCAGTGAAAAATGAAGCTGGCCTTAAACTCTCGTCTTCTGGGTCCTTGCATGAGATCATACCCCCTCTTTGTTCTCGTTCTCTGTGCTAATCACACCCTCCGTGTCAGGAGATCAGGTGAAACCTGAGTCAGGCTCTCAAGTGACAGACTAGCCTGAGCACTAGCCGGGGCTGGGGATGGGGACAAAGCTCGAGCCTTTCTCCGCTGCCTCCTCACAAGCGCCTGCCAAAAAGCCCATTGGACAGACGGTGTCACTGGAGAGCACAGAGGGTTTTAATCAAGCAGCCGAAGTAGATTTGCTTTTCTAATAATCCCCATATTAATTAGTGTCATTTGAAAAATGGCCTGTTGCCTCTTTGCTTCTGCGGGAGCCTCAGTGGGCGACCTGGGAGGCTGGGATTCAGGCTCATTCTCACAGGCTGAGCCTGGCCCGCTCTAGGAAAAAAATGTAATTTTGTTTCAAGACCTTGGGGAGGTCTCAAGGTCTCTCTGATGGAGACGGAAACAAAAGGAGAAGATGGTGTACAAGGTTCCTCCTCCCTGGTGGCTCGGCCCAGCGGCAGTAATTACAAAGATTAGAAGTTGGATTAAAAAAAAATCAGCTTTCTTGGGGTAAGGCGGTGGGGCGCCTCACTTCCGTAAGCCCCTCTGAGCTCCCCTTCTCCCTACTGACAAACAAATGCAGGCTGGGGCCCTGTCTGGCTCTCCCGGTTCTCCCCTCACTGTGCCATCCCCTCCAGACTCAATTCAGCCTCCAAGCCACTCTTGGAATCTTGTCCTGACCCTTCCCTGGGGCTGAATGCAGCCTTTGGGGGGACTTCCCAACAGAGGAGCAAGATAGCAATTTGGGGTCTGGGGGAACAGGTCTCACAAGAGTTCTTGCTGGAAATTAGGATCTGTTATTGTTCTCATTTTAGAAAGGAGAAAAGCGAATCCCAGAGAAGTTAAAGTGAGACTAACTGGGCCTGGAACCCTTTGCTGGAGAGCTTGCATCTGGACACACCTCTCCTCCAGCAAGAGAATACAAAGAAACTGTATGGGACTGAAAACAACTGCGCATGTGCAGCTGGGGCAAATTCTGGACCCAAGATATAAAGAGACCAAGAAACCCCTACTGCCGCTTCCTAAAGAGCCAGGAGCAAAAGCAAGGTACTGTGTGTCCCTTGCATACGCCACCACTAGCGGGGTGGGCAGAGGCATGCCCTCCAGCCTGATCCCTGGACATACCTCAACCCTCACCCCATATGAGGAACCAGCTCTTCTTCCCCACTCCTCGTGTGATCTAGGGAACCTGTTATTTGTTTTCACTCTTCCCTACAGCTGGTGCAGGAGCACAGATAAAGCCTTGGCTGAACTTCTTGTCTGGCCTCTAGTCAACTTCTATTGGTTGGGGAAGGTGAAACACCCCAGTCAGTATCAAAGGAGTCTTCCCAAAGACACACACGTCTTCCTGGTGAGGCTGGGATCAGACCTAGGGCTGGCTCTAAAGTCCTGGTTCACANTAAAGCCTTGGCTGATCTTCTTGTCTGGCCTCTAGTCAACTTCTATTGGTTGGGGAAGGTGAAACACCCCAGTCAGTATCAAAGGAGTCTTCCCAAAGACACACACGTCTTCCTGGTGAGGCTGGGATCAGACCTAGGGCTGGCTCTAAAGTCCTGGTTCACATACTCTCAGTTGTATTGACCCCTTGGTGTAACTTGTCCTCCTTTTAGGGTGCACTTATCTTAGCCTTTATCCCATTTCTGCTCATTTTCTGGCCCTACGGGAATGCCCCCTGGGGCCCTATAACCTTACCATCCTGCCCTTCCCCTTTGACCTCTTACCTTGGCAAGAAGCAAGCTTTTAAAACTTATCCCTTCTGGTCTCTGCTATTACCCCCTCAGGTCCTGCTAGAAGTTGACAGAGCAGAGCAGTGGCTGTCAAGCAGAGGTCCCCACCCTGTTTCCCCTTGGAAGCAGTGGCTCGGGCGGAGGTGGGCAGGGGCAGAGGGCTGGTTGGGCAAAAGCTAGTCCACAGCACCATATACCACTACATTCTACTAGACACTTCACATGAGCTCATGTTTATTTCCCTACTAAAAGCAAAGGTAAAAAAAAAATTGCAGTAGGTAGAGCACTGATGAATTAACCTAGCTTGTATTATTTATGAGCCCTGCCCGGCACCCCCCACCCCCGCAAGAACATTTCCATTCTTCTCTTTAAGGAGCTGGGTCCAAGGGAAGTTTCATTTGTGAATTTCAGATACTGTGGTGACTCCATAGGGTGCGATATTCATGGCTGTGGGCATTTGGGGGGAATTCTACAAATTTTCCTGCCCATCCTGGTTGAGCAGAAGGCACGTGGTGGGGGTGATGGGGAGTGAACGTCTTTCTTCTCCATCACAAGCCTCTGTTCCCTGTCCTCGTGGTTTCTGCAGGGAGGGGGCAGGAGCAGGTGTCTGGGTACACATCAGCTTCTCTTTCTTTCTCATCTACCCCAAGGAACTGCCTATAGGCCACCTGAGTCTGCCTGTCCACCTTGTCAAACAAGACAGCAGTGCCCATGTAATTATGACATCCTGGGGGTAATTTTAACCGTAAGTCATTATTCTAAAACAACCAGCGCAATCCCCGTTTGCCTGCACAAAGAGATGGTTCTCACTAGCCTGAACTCACTGTCAAACATGCCAGGAGAAATAAAAAGGTGTTAATGCAGTAGAGCCCAGAAATAGAAAATAAGATTAGAGGCGATGCTTGAGACTGCAGGCTGCGGGGGGTGGGAGGCACGGCACAGGCTTTAGTCGCCAGCGGAACCATCAGACGAAAAGCCTCTGAGGTTATTAAGACTGGAACCTTCATTAAGCCGAATGGATAAATTAAAGGGTATTTGGTGAGGATTTAATTTTTCCTGGAGGTTTGCTGTCTCTGAAGGGCGTTCAGGGCTGCAATGAGGCCACATAGTGGCAGGCCCTGGGGTAGGGTAGCAGGATATTGGAATCTTTCTTTGTGATGGTCTCCGTGAGCCTGCTTGAAGATGAGAAAGAGGGCTGCTCAGTGCCCAGCTGCGGCAGTGACCCTAAGTCATGTCCAGTGAGACAGAACAGAGCCTCTGGGGTGCTACTCTGCAAACCAATCACAGCTCAGCTCGAGCTTGGGGGCAGGGATGGGGGCAGAGAGAAAAGACCGTATCCAGCCCAGAGGCTTCGGAGTCCCTGAGAGTTCTGAGTTCAGTTCAGATACCCAGAGCAGAGCCCAGGGGCTACAGGTGGAGACACACAAACAGACCTGGCTTTCAGCAAAACGTGGAAGCTGGCAATGGTAGCCTTCAGTGATCTGGGCTTCCCGGGTGGCTCAGACGGTAAAGAATCTGCCTGCAATGCAGGAGGCCTAGGTTCAATCCTCGGTTCAGGAAGATCCCTTGAAGGGCATGGCAACCCACTGCATTTCATGCCTGAAATGCCATGGATAGAGGAGCCTGGCAGGCTATATTCCATGGGATGGCAAAGAGTCGACACAAATGCAAGACTAATGCACACACACCACTGCCGTTAGGGGCCTTCCCTCAGCCCTCCTGCACCTCCCTTACCTTATCCTAGTGCTGCCTTTTTTTATCAGCTAGTTGTCACAAGAAATCTGATCCATAAATTCCCCTGATGTTGCTAAATGATTAGAATTTTAACGTGTTAAACAGTTCTCCCAGGAATGATTATAGTTTTAGAACAACATTTTCCCTCTGTTTTATATTGTGATAAAATACACATAATATAAAAATTTACCATCTTAACCAGTTTTAAGTGTTGAATTCAGGGGCATTAAGCATATTCAGAGTGCTATACTATCATCGCCATCACCCATCCACAGAACTCTTTTTGTCTTGCAATCCTGTACCCGTTAAACAAAAACCTGATTCCTCCATCCTCCCAGCCCCTGGCAACCACCCTTCTGCTTTCTCTATGGATCTGACAACGCTAGGTACCTCGTCTAAGTGGAATCATACATCGTGTGTCTTTTTGTGTTTGACTTATTTCATGTAGCATGGAGTCCTCCAGGTTCATCCATGTTGAAAGTGTGTCAGCATTTCTCTCCTTTTTAAGTCTGTATAACATTCTACGGTGTGCATATACCACATGTGGAAACTAAAAGGACTCACAGTCCCAAAGGAACATGTTTTAAATGGTGGGATGTAGGCATTGTGCTCGGTCTGTGAGGAGCTGACCTTTTCTCTAAACTCTGAACCAGAGTATGGGGTCAGGAATGGGGCATCAGAGTCCTGTTTTGAATTGTGTTAGGTTCTGGTAGAAACGCGAGAAGTCAGGTTAGTCTGTGTCACCAGCTTCCTTTGGAGTCTCCATGTTCCTAGACTTTGGGGGGCTTTGAAAGAGCCAAACCAGTCAAAACAAGGAGACTTCTCCAGCTCCAGTAGCAGGATGATAAGGGTCCAGAGAGGACGACCTCTGATTCTGATCACTTGGAAAACAGAGATCTACTGTGGTGCTGAAGAAGACTCTTGAGAGTCCCTTGGACTGCAAGGAGATCAAACCAGCCAATCTTAAAGTAAATCAACCCTGAATATCCATTGGAAGGACTGAGGCTGAAGTTGAAGCTCCAAAAGTTTGATCACCCAATGGGAAGAGCCATCTCATTGGAAAAGACCCTGATGTTGGGAAAGATTGAAGGCAGGAGGAGAAGGTGGTGACAGAGGATGAGATGGTCAGATGGCATCACTGATTCAATGGGTATGAGTTTGAGCAAACTCCGGGAGATAGTGAAGGACAGGGAAACCTGGGGTACTGCAGTCCATGGGGTTGCAAAGAGTTGGACACGACTGAGTTCCTGAACAGCAAGAGGATCTGTGACGTGTGCAGGGTCACCACATAGATGCGGGAAGTCATCCCTCCAGTTGGTCAAGCCTAGTGGCGCCAAATACCACCTAGTCCTCCCCAGGAACTCCTGGTGACACCTGTTCTAGAATTTTAGTAAATGTAAATGAAATAACATCCTTCAGATGAAGAGCCAGTGGTCTGGTTTTATTGATTCAAGCTTTGCTGATTCAACACCCACAGAAATGGCATCCAAAGTCACCGAGCTACTCAGGTGTGGTCCTCAATGGGCAGCAGCATCAGGCTCACCTGTAAGTGTGAAAAATGGAGACTCACAGGTGTCCCCTTACACTTGCATCTGGGATTCAGTCCATCCTCCTGGTGCCCNTCTTTTGCTTTTTTGATGATCCAGTGGATGTTGGCAATTTGATCTCTGGTTCCTCTGCCTATTCTAAAACCAGCTTGAACATCAGGAAGTTCACGGTTCACGTATTGCTGAAGCCTGGCCTTGGAGAATTTTGAGCATTACTTTACTAGCGTATGAGATGAGTGCAATTAACTAACACTAAGCTAAGTGTTCTGCCTACCATTTATAATAAAAAATAATCCTGATACAATTAGGGGGAAAAAAAGAAGGAATCAACCACTCATCCACTCACCTACCCCAGGCCAGGTCACAAAGCAATGAAATCTCTTATGGTAAAATTTCAAGCACATGGCAAGGAAATCTCAGGAAGAGGTTTGGGAACAGAGGATTCAGCTGGTGTTTTCCAACTCAGATTTCATAGAGTGGATGCTCCAGGACCCACGTGTGGCCTGAGAGCTAGACAGACAGAAGCCAGGGTTATAGCGGTGGTGTTTCCACCAGGTGGGAAACAAACCAACCCCCTGGGGCAAGAAGAGAAGAGAGCCAGGCCACCTGCCCACACATACACATGCACCCCCAAGTGAGAGGAAGGTTCAGGAGCTGATCTGTGTTGGGAACCAGAGTAAGCCCCCAGGTACACCTGACATCCAGGGCGAGTCCAGGGTTAAACAGAGCTATGACAACCCATTGCCCGAATTCCGGGCTTAATCTCTGCCCCCAACTCCCACAGCACAGCACCCTCACCTCTTGGCTCAGCTTCCTCTTCCAAATGCCATGCAAATTGCCCTGTACAAGCCATTGACAGGTCCTGCTGAGCTAACTGCACTGCAAATGCCTAGAACACGGATTGTCTCAATCAAAAGGAGAAAAGACGCACAGCCAATTAGGCCCTGCGTTATTTGACTAAGTGTGCCAGCTTAATGGCAATTATTAATGACACGGTAGGGAGGGCAGAAATGTAATTACCATTATCGACAACTTCTCTTTGTCGGAGGTGGCTGTGGGTGATGGGGATCTGAGAAACCCATCAAAGAAACCCAACCAAGTTCATCTTTCAAGCCAGGGCTGGGAAAAGATGTCAAAGGCCACAGCCAGTGGCTTTTGAGGAACACACCAGCCCAGGGCGGCCGTCTGGCCTGACCCTGCAGGCAGTTCAGATTTGGGGGCGGGTTCTGAGTGGTGAAGTGATGGTCAAGGTGAGGATATGGCTGTGGTCCTAGCTCTGCCCTGATACACCAGGTGAGCCTGGACTAGTCACCTTTCTTACCAGGGACTCAGTCTTTATCAAAGAGGGGTTGTTCTAGAATTAGTGTTTCTCAAAACAGGAGTCTGTTGGCACTTGAGGGGGTCAGTTCTTCCTGTGTAGGACTATTCCACATGCTGCCCCATGGAGACCCCCATATTCACTAGAAACACCCACTTCCCCACCCCCTCATGGCCTCAGCCATTGTGACAATCAAAATCCACACACACACTCATATCTCAACATATTCCCTCGGGAGACTGTCACCCTGGCTAAGGACCTTTTCCAAAGAGCTGGGGGCGGGGGGGGCTTCCCTGTACCTCAGGGTCCTCGCATGAACAATGGGGATTATATGGTGCCTTCCTCACTGGGCTATGAAGATGAAATGAGATACCGCTTATGAAAGTGCAGCCCAGTGCCTGGCACAGAGAACAATAACTGTTAGCATGGTGACACACAGAGCCCCCTCCCAAGTATCTACTGTCTAATGTCAACTCTGCCAAGTACGTGCATTATTCCCATTTTAGAGCTGGGGAAACCGAGGGCCTGAGAGGTCACATAACTCAACTGGCTTCAACAAGGGCTCAGGTTGACTTCCCAGCCTGGCCTCTTAAGAGTCCATCTGTAGGGCACGTGACAAGGCCAGGTACTCACTGGTGTCTGTTATAGGATGCCTGCACTGTGGGATGGAGAAAGGATGAGGCTTGGGGCTTACCACTGTTGGTCCCTGAAGACGCACTGGAGGCGAAGCCTTGCTGAATCTGCCTAACTACATGCTTCTCCTGCTCCCTGTTTGTGAATCCCAAGTTCAGGTCAAGGAGATTTTCTCCTTGCTGACTTAAGATGGTTCTAAGGAATAGGAAGTGAGGGGCTAGGCTCCAGGGCCAAGGTCTGCAAGAGCAAAGCCAGGGCAGGGAGTTCACAGACTGGATGGGGGCGGGAAGAGGGTCAGAGGTGGCTGCAGGAAGGCATCGCACTGGCAGGGCACTGCCTCCCTGATATTCTGGGATGACAGAGGAAGGTGGCAGGGGACAGAGCTCAGAGCCCCAAGTCGGTATCACAGAGAAGCCACAAAAACCTCAGAGAGATCCACGGGATGGTAGTCAGCACCCCTGAATATTCAGTGGAAGGACTGTTGCTGAAGCTCCAATACTTTGCCACCTGATGCGAAGAGCAGACTCATTGGACAAGACGCTGATGAGGGGAAAGATTGAAGGAGGGAGAAGGGGATGACAGAGGATGAGATGGCTGGATGGCATCACCGACTCAACGTACATGAGTTTGAGCAAGCTCCGGGAGATGGTGAAGGACAGGGAAGCCTGGTGTGCTGTAGTCCAAGGGGTCACAGAGAGTCAGGAATGACTGAGCGGCTAGCAATAGCAGCCCCATGACCTCCCACTCCTCACGGTATCTGTGAGGCCCTGTGTCATCCCCACGTGTCCTCCTCCCCAACCTCTCACCTCATCTTGTGCCACTGTGTCCAGATACACAGACCTTTCTGTTCTTCCCCACCTCAGGGCCTTTGTACTGTGGCTGGTTCTGGCTGGAATGCTTCTCACCCAGACCTTCCCATGGCCACCTCCTCATTATCTGATCTCTTGGCTCAGAAAGGCCTTCCTGGAACACCTCAGCTGAAAGAGTCAGAAACTCCATCCTGCTTTTCATTTGCTTCTTAGCTCTTAGCAATGGTAAGCTTTGTTGTCTTACACTGTTTGCTGCTTAACAGTGTAATATTCTGAGAGCCTAGAACAGTGTCTCATACTAAATAGGTCCTCAGCAAATGCCAAATGAAGGACAGACATAGTTTCTGATGGCAGGGTCCCAAGTCTGAGGGGAGACACAGCCCCATCCTCAAGGAGCCCCAGTCTGAGGGATCACAGCCCCGCCTCAGGGAGCCCCAGTCTGAGGAGACTCACAGTTGCCTTTCTTGAGGCAGTACAATGGTTACCAGCAAGTACTGTCCAAACACATAAGCCCTGGAGGAAATGTGGCCGAGGAGCCATAGGAAGCCACCTCTGAAAACTGGAGGCCCCACATGTCAGACCACTAGTGGACCAACTCCATCCTTTTAAATCAGAGCCAAATAAAAGTGGTTGTACTCAGGGCAACTCCCTGGAGGTCCAGTGGTTGGAACTCTGGGCTCTCACTGCTTGGGGCCCTGGTTCGATCCCTGGTCAGGAAACTAAAATCCTACAAGCCACATGGTGCAGTCAGAAAATAAAAAACCAAGCGTAGCGTGGTCATGCTTAGATGCAGGCCGTGAGTGTGACTAGTGACAGACCCCATGGATCTCTTACCACAGGTCCTGACACACCTACCTGACTAGTCCTTTTGTAGTATAAATACTTGTCTGCATCTTGATCAGAGAAAAAGTGGTCACAGGCCGCCATCTGCTTGGAACTTCTCCCTCTTCTCTGCCCTCTGGTCCCTTCAGCCTATATCCCCATTTATAGATTCCAGGACCCTAGGGCGGGATGCAGTGCCCAGCCTACACTGCAGTCTGCAAGTGGCACCTATGTGGCGTTGGGCAGTTCACAGCCTGTTTAGCCGTGTGTGGCAGCCCTGGTAAATTCCCAGTCTCAGGGCTGAAGGGAACCTCAGAAAGCCTAGAGTGCAGCCACTCAACTTTAAAATGAAGAAACCAAGGCTCCTGGTAGAGACAAGGCTTTTCCGGGGCCATGCAGCAATGCCTCAATGAAATGGCTGGGCTGTGTGCACCCACGGCTCTTGGCTCTGAGAGCAGCACCATGAGATGGCCCTTCCTCAAGGACTGTCAGAGTGCCCCCTTCCCTCCCCTGCAGCACACCCTTAAGCCTACCCTGTGCTTTCATTCAGACTCAGTACTTGCCATGCTTGGGGTCTTGCTCCGTGAACCACACCACCAACCTGTGACTCCCACCACTGGTCCACTCAGAGAAGGGTCCCCCCGACAGAGTGGGATTCTTATCTGTATCCGGGGTGAAGGGAGCAACAGGGATGTGGAGAGGACCCCAGACCTCCTGGCAGAGTTAAAACACAGAGTCAGACATACTTGGGTAGAAACTGCTCTGCACCACCCCTGACTCTGCCCCTCCCAGGGGTAGAAATCTGGGCTCCAGATTTCTTGACTATAAGGGGGGGTAAAAATAACCCTGGTTTCTCCCCTCATCTCTCACCCCAGTGCCGTGAGGAAATTACACAAGGTAGGTGATGTGTGGGACCGAGTGTGGCCCACACCACTGCTCTGCCTGCCATTTAGAAATAAGCCCTCCTTCTGGACGACTTTCTCAGCCTCTGTTCTGCATGTGTGTGTTATGGCTCTTCCCCACGGAAGCCGTTTAAAGGCAGGAACTGTTACTGGGAAGAGATAAAATCCTTGGCACAGCTCAACCATTACCAGAGATGTTTAACCAGCCTGTGTTCAAGGCAGGAGGACACGCATGGAAGCATTTTATCTTCCTCCCACAAAGGGAGAGCAGAGCCCTGCGCCAAGCTGAGATGAAGGCTTGATTTCTTTTTAAAATAGACGTTTAGGATTCTACTGATGCTTTGCTAACTCCCAGTCAAATCACGACATCAAGGAAAGAAAAACTCCATTTTCTGTTAAGATGTTGAAATGGCCCTCTCTAATTAGGTGGTGGGCTCCGGGAGGGGAAGCCCAGCAAGGTGGCTCAGAGCTGGGTCTGCCCGTCATACATTTCTGGGTCTGTGAGCCCCTCGCAGCTGAGCCTGCAAGTGCTGAGTGAGGGGACTGGCCTCCTAGCCATCCCGCCCTCGGAATCTCTCACCAGGCTAGGCTCCTGGTTTTCCCCCGGGAGAGATGTGAAGTCTGTTAATTACTAATCAGATACATATTTTGCATATGTCAGTTGGTCTGATCATCTACTTTGAATTAGCAAAGACAAAATTGCCTGCAAAATGCAACTCTGTGCAAAGAACACCATCCATCTGGCCCACTGCTCCCGAGCTCCTCGTCTACCCAGAGGACGTGGACTCCTCTATTAAAGCTCAGCTCAACAGTGGTGGTAAAAGCAACAACGAGCACTTGCAGGTCCCTTTTGCCATCAGTCACCGTGCTAGCTGCTTTCCATGTGTTAACTCATTTCATCGTCACGTAACTGTGATGCTTAAAGAAGGGCCACAAATTCTTCCCACTGGAGAGTTTTGAGTCTAAGTCTTTTCACCTTCAATCTGGACAGGCCCTGGGTCCCCTTGACCAGTCCAATGTCAGGGAAGTGATACTGTGCCAGTTTCTAGACCCAGTCTAAAGACAATGGCAGCCTCCACCAACATCTCTAGGCACGCTTTCTTTGGCAGCCCCGGGCTGTGGTGGCAGAAGTCTGAGTAGCCCAAGACTGCCACCCTGGAGGGGCCACATCCGTGCACTCTTATGAACAGTTCCAGCTGGACCCAGCCTTTCGGCCATCCTGGCCAAGGTGCCGGGCAGGAGATCCTCGAGCTGAATAACCACTGAATGACCTCAGCTGATGCCACGTGGGGCAAAAGCACCAAGCAGCCAAGCCATGAGTCACTGACCAGCAAATTGTGAGCTATAATAAAACGGCAGAAGAACTTTGTTATGCAGCAGTAGATAACGGAACAACCTTCTGAGATAAGTCCAATGGAATACCATTCGACAACGGAGAAAATTTAGACACAGGGATGTTATGTAATTTGTCCAAGGTCACACAGGTCATAAGTGCTGGAGGCAGGAAAAAAAAACCCAGACACCCTGGTACCGAAGCCCAGGCTCCCTTTTCTCTGAACCTTGAATGGACTACTGCTCCATTGTCCAAGCGTCTCCTGAACTTCCCCACTGGCAGGTCTTCTCCCCTATTGGATACAAGGCTGCTGGCAGGCAGATACCAGCTCTGAGTCAATGCGCAGCTCTGTCCTGGCACAGAGGAAGAACACTCAGTGTTTGCTGAGAGTGTAGGCTATAGCAGGGAGGATGGATGGACTGATGAACAGGTGAATGAACCTGAATGGGACTGAGCCCAGAGAATGTGGAGCTGGAGTTGTTGGGGATATGGGTTTATTAGAGGTGCTATGTGAGAATCAGCGTGAGAAGGGCAGAGAGAAGCTAATCGTGTGGTTCTTCACTCATTCTTCTCCGGGGTCTCATGAAGAGTCACTCTTTGAGGCTCAAGATTAATTTTTAAAAAACACTTCTACTTTAGTGTTGCCTCCATTCTTTTTTCTTTCTTTCTTTTTCTAGCACAGTTTTAACAAGGACCAAAACCAGATTCACTAAGAATTTGATGTCAGGAGCCTGAAATGTCTAGTCACTATCTGCACACTAATTTTGCTTCGGAATGTTCCTGGTAGCCCAGGTTAAAGGGAAAATACATTGAGTTCTCATTTGGGGGAGATTGGCTGGCCTCTTAGTTCCAGAATCAGCAGCCCCAATAACTGCCTTGCAGAAGGCTCACCTCCAACCCTCAGGCAGGGAGCCCCTCCACACTCAGCCTCCAGAGTGTGTTCACTGCCAGTCCACCATGAATGCAGCGGTGTTTATTCCTAACTCTTCCTCTGCTGGTCTCATGGACACTGGCTGGAGTTCATTCATCTCTCAACTGTGAATCCTCAGTACTCCAGGTCCTGTGCTTATTGCCAAAATAGTCCGCGACCTTCAGATCTTCCAAACCTCTGGAGAAACAAGAGTCCCTGGGCTCCTTCCTTCAGCACTCTTTTAAGATTCCAGGCATAACAAGAAGATTTCTATTATAGGGTCCAAGAGTATTTTTTCAGAAAGAATGGTTACGCTGAACCTCAATGGAAATTTCCACTGGGGCTTTTCTGTTTTCTAAAGCCCATTACATACACAGAGCAGCATGAAATTTACAGGATGAAACCTCTTAGATGTTGATGGTGAGGTTATACAGTTCACACGAACAGATAAAAGGAGGCCGAGATTCATCTGGTGAGATGAAATCTCTCCTGCAAAGAGGGTGGTCTCTGCTCAGAGTTCAGAAAGAGAAGTCTGCACTTCCTGGAGGGATTGACTGCATAAATGGCTCTTACAAAGGATAACTGGATAACAGAAGAGCTGGCAACCAACACTTGACAACAGAACGAGGACAACCATGCACAGTCCTCGTCCCTCCTGCTCTGCCGCCACCAGCTTCTACCACGTGGCCTTGCTCAAGGCAGATAATTAACAGACCCCAGGAAAATGCTTAATCCTGGACCCGAGTCTCTCTACCCAGTCTTCGGTCTGCCACTTCCCACCCCAACACACACACACACACCTTCCCCAGTCTCTGCGCTCATGGAACTAATCCATTGTACTGCCACCTTGAGGAATATGTGAATCACCGAGCAAAGACAAACACAAAGCTGAAGATAAGTTATTTCTGAAAACTCATTTGGAGGCCCCCAAAGCAGGCTTCTCCAGGGTCAGGGAGGCTGTGGAAGATGACAGCCAGACGGGGCCATTGGCCGTTTCCTGCACGCATCCCTTTCTCCCCAACTCTCTGGGCCTTTGCACTGTCTGTTCCCTCCACCTGGGATGCCCTTTTCAATTCCATCTCTTTCCGGCAAAATACCATCTGTCCCTCAAAGCCCAGACATTCTCAACCTCCCCACCCCAGCATAAACTGTCTGAGCTTAGGGCTTTCTCCTCTCCTGTCACGGAGCTGCTTCATGGTAAGTAGTGTGGCCTCTAGAACCAGTAGCCTGGGATCCACTTAAGGCTGCTACTTAGTAGCTGTGTCATAGGGAAGGACAAATCTGACTCCATATTGGCTTTCTTTCTTTTACTTTAACCTTTGTATTCTATTGCTTTGGCTGTAAGAATGTTGCCTCTAGCCTGAAATACACAGGACAACCCTTTCTCAAGGCTCTGACCTTTAAAGGTATATAACACTTTGCCGTTCACATAGAGATAAAAAGTTGCACAACAAACATTCACGTTGTTGTAGGTGTATAGGAACATAGTGACCAGACCTACAGGGATAGCTGCGGGAACAAAGGATTTTGATACCAAGAAGTCTGCAACAGTTAACCACACCCCTCTCCTTTCACTATACAAGAAGCCTGAATTCCAACTGGGGTCAGATGGTTCTTTGCAATACGAGTCCACCATCTTTTCCATCTGCTGGCTGTTCCTTGCCCCAACACCTTATCACTCAGTTTACTGGCCTGTCATGCAATGAGTAGTACTAGCTTGGATTTGGCAACAGCTGTGCAACTTTGCACAAGTTACTAAATCTCCCTGTGCTTTAGATTCCCTTTCCATGAGATGAGGAAGATGACCATGTCTACCTGATCAAGGTTGTTGAGAGAATTTTAAAAAAGCAATGAATGTAAATTGCTAGCATTATCATCGTCCCTGGGAGGCTGCAGGCATGGGGCTAGGCACTCCAAGGAGTTCAGACTGCCTCCTGAGCTGCAGTGTGGGATAACGAGTTGGCTGCTGTTCACCTTGGAGGGAGGACAGANTGCATTGGCAGGCAGATTCTCAACCACTGGACCAACAGTGAAGTCCAGTGTAGCTTCTAATGGCCCATGTCTGCTATTCTCATCAAAGACCTTCCTTTGGGAATTGCTTGGTCCACCCTTAGAGTCAGCAGTCAAGTGCCTGGGAGTTGACACCCTCTCTGGCTCCCAGCAGTCCTTAGCCAATGGCTGACCCGTGCAGAAGTCTGAAAACCTACTTCCCTTGCCTTAGAAAAGTGAAGGTGTCACTTGTTCTTTAGAGCTCCCTGTGGGATCAGGCTGAGGCTGGGATGTGCCCTGAAATTGCACCTTACCTCACCTTCCTTGTCCTGTTTCCCTGATTCCCTTCCAGTTTCCTAATTACATCTTTTGCTCAGTTCCGAATCTACTTCTAAGGAATCCACCTAAGACACCCCCATCCATAAGGGTGAGCAAGGCAGCGTGGATAAGCCACACACACCAAGCTCTGCAGAGAGGAAAGGGAGGGACGAAAAACACATCCCCTTTCCTGCTTTTGGTTGCTTCTTGATCCCCACCACTACCACAACGGGGGAAGAAAAAGTGAGTCATTTTTAGTTTACCTTTTCTTTAACACAACAAACTTCCACGTTTGGAGGCTTAATTGGATCTATNCTCTGCAGAGAGGAAAGGGAGGGACGAAAAACACATCCCCTTTCCTGCTTTTGGTTGCTTCTTGATCCCCACCACTACCACAACGGGGGAAGAAAAAGTGAGTCATTTTTAGTTTACCTTTTCTTTAACACAACAAACTTCCACGTTTGGAGGCTTAATTGGATCTATTCTTGGATGTGACAAAAAGTTAGTGGGAGATGAAAGGGGCACATCAAGAAAAAAAAAATTCCAAGTGAATAATTTAAGATCACATCCATAATTAATGGCATTTGGCATGTTTCCCCTGGAAGCCTAATCACAGCGTGGAAGTGCTAATTAGAGTGGTTTGGTGCAAATCAGTCATTGCAGGTGTGGAGAAGCTGCCTCTGTTCTTTCCAGCATCAGTGGAGGCTGAGGTGCTGGCTCCTCAGATAGGGCGGGGCTGGAATAAATGATAGGCCTCCAGGATGGACGAGCTTCAGCAAATGATGGAGCTCCATTGGGAAGCATTTAATGGTGTGAACAGGGAGGCCTGGCACGCTGCGATTCACGGGGTCGCGAAGAGTCGGACACGACTGAGCGACTGAATTGAATGGTGTGAAATTAAATTCTCTTCTTGTTGAGGAGAGGGACACATACATGGTGTCTGTGTGTGTATGATGGCGGTACATAGTGGGTTGGAGCTGGAGAGACATTTTCGGTGGCTCCTTTCCTTCTCTTGTCTTTGGGGAAGACAAGGGAATGAGACAGGGCTGGAGCTGGAAGGAAGGGAGTGAGGAGAGGAGGCAACCTCTCCTCCAGCCCCTGCACCCACCCACCACCCAGCAGGATGGGCGAGGTGACCTGTCGCAGAGACAGGTGCGTCTGGGAAAGATAAGGCCCCAGAGCGCCTTCAGTTTACTCTTCGTGTCCTCTCTCCTCCCCAGGAGGGTGAAACCATGCACTCAGCCCTCCGTGTTGTGGCTTCTGGTTGGATTCAGCATGTGGGGGGCACCTATTAGAGACTGGCAGGGAGGAGGGAAGAGAGAGCAAGCTCAGGTGACTTACTTCCCCTCTCCTTCCTCCCCTTTGCAAGGGTATCACTGCCCTACTAGGGCTGAGATTCCACTTCTTGTAGGGCAGTGCTCTACTCATAGCCCTCAGATCTCAGGGCCTGGCTGACCTGGGGCTTCGGGGCCTGGGACACCCCCCCACCCTCCCCCTGCCTGGGCTACAGTGTTCCCCTTGTGGCTCCCTCCCTGCCTGCACCTTTGTAAAGTGAAGTCGCTCAGTTGTGTTGGACTCTTTGTGACCCCATGGACTGTAGCCTGCCAGGCTTCTCAGTCCATGGGATTTTCCAGGCAAGAATACTGGAGTGGTTGCCATTTCCTTCTCCGGGGGATCTTCCTGACCCAGAGATCAAACCCGGGTAACACTCCTTTATTAAAGTCACCTCAAATCATCTTAATTTGAGAGTGACATTGCTTAACAGCTCTGTCAAGACTCTGAAAAAGAACTACTTCACAAGAGTGACATTCTTTTAAAATGGGACTCTGTCCCTGAAAAGCCACATTTTTGCCAACATTCTTTGGCAGTCTTTATAAAATGCATCCATCATTTCCCTGCCATCTTAAAGAGAAGCAACTTCACGGATTGAAAATCCACTCTTGCTAACTCTTTACGAACATCAGTTGTCCTGTGCTGGGCACTGCAGACTCGGATGACTGTTATGGGCTGAATAGTGTCCCCCTCCCAAATTCATATTGGGAGCCCTAATCCCAACTCACTGTATCTGAATCCAGAACCTTTAAGGAGGCAATTAAGGTTAACAATGTCATCAGAGTGGGTCCCTAATGCGGTAGGACTGTTTTTCTTACAGACAGAAGGAAAGGGCACCAGAGCTTTCTCTCTCCTCCTGCGCCCACAGAGGAAAGGCCATATGAAGACACAGCGCTGGGACTTCCCTGGTGGCCCAGTGGCTGAGGTGCTGTGCTCCCCATGCAGGGGGCCCAGGTTCAATCCCTAGTCAGGGAACTAGATCCCACATTCTGCAACTAAGGGTTCACATGCAGCAACGAAAGACCCTGCAGGCCACAACTAAAGCAGATGTGAGCAGCTGTTGCAGGGAGGAAGCCAACTCTGACTCCATGTTGGAAACTGTTTCTCTGACTTGCTTTTTGTTGCTTTTGTTCTTATAATCATAATCACTGGCTTGCCTGGAGGACCCTGCCCCTCTGCTTGACTGTAAACTAAAGTGCCTTTGTTCAGCTCTTAGAGAGATAGTTTGTCCCTGCCCACCTGTGATCAGGACATGAGTTTGAGTAAACTCCAGGAGTTGGTGATGGACAGGGAGGCCTGGCGTGCTGCAGTCCATGGGGCAGCAAAGAGTCAGACACGACTGAGCGACTGAACTGAACTAAACTGAACTTGTAAAGGAGAGGTTAACACGCCCTTCCAAATGCTGGCCATTCCCTTGGAGATGTTTTGCAAGACTGAAGACTCTTTCACTTTATTTCCCCACTGCCCCTCCCTCTCTATTCTGTCTCCTGACTTTAGTTACTCATTGCAAAGAACCTTGTATCCAGACCTCAATCAGTTGGCTATTTTGAAGTGCTAGCCTTCCACCTTCTCAGTCTGCGGGCTCCCCAGTTAGAGTCTCTTCCTTGCTTCCACATGTCTGTCGGATTCATTGGCCTGTCGTCCGGTGAGCAGAGTGAGCTTGAACTTCGTAACACAGCCAAATAAATAAATAGATAAATACAAAAAAAAAAAAAAAAAAAGTGTGGAGACCGTAATCTATAAGCCAAGAAGAGAATCCTCACAGAAGCCAATCCTTCTCACACCCTGATCTTGGGCTTCCAGCTTCCAAACTTGTGAGAAAATCGGTGTCAGCTTACGTCACCCAGTCTGCGGTGCTTTGCTTTACCAGCCTGAGCACAGACTCATATAGAGACTCCAGAATGTAGAGAGGTTTGCCCTTACCCTGAATGACTCTAAATTTCAGCGTCCACTCCACTCTGGTTTTATAGTTTCTTTGCCTCAGCTCTGAGCTATTACCTCTCACCACCAATAAGGTCACTCCCTTTAGCACAGCCACCCCTTCCTCACTTAAATCTTACTTGTTTTCTAGTATTAAAGTGTCCTGTGCCATCAGAAAGCTTGTTAGAAGTGTGCATAAAGCGAGAGTTCATAGGTTCCGAGTGGGTCTGAATTCCTCTCCCTGAAGAGCACATGTGTTTTAATGCAGAGACTTTATATCGTGAGGGCTTTTTAGATGCCTGGAAGCCATCCTTTTCTTACTCTAGAGTCCTTGTTATAGTCTTGTAAAGCTGAGGTTGCCAAACGCTGGCCTAAGGAAAAACGCGTCATCACAATAACATCTCACTTTCCTGAACTGGATAGAACTCAGTGAAACTTCGGGTCTTGTAAGATCAGGTCTTCACCTCACACTTAAGGATCCTCTGGCTTGAAATGATTAGAAACGTATCTTCTGGCCCCTACTACAGGGCCCCTGGTAGGAGAGAGGCCTCAGGATTCATTTGGCCCAGTGGGTTCCTGGGGTGTTTGGTTAGTTCGCAGGCCCCACAGTAGCCCTGCTTCGTCCGGCCCGGACGGCCTGGCAGCCATCGATGGGCGGATTTTACAAGGGGCTGCCTGTGGAACGGCGTGTATGACTCCCCTCCAGCCTCCTCGGCTTGTAATGCTCATTGACCGAGACAGCTAATCAATCATGGCTCCTTGCCGGCCCCCAGGATATCGACCTGGGGCTCAGGAAGACTTTATAAGGAGTCATCGGGGGGATTCTTTCAGTTCAAATTGAATTGTGGGCCATTAAATCTCTTTAGCTGAAGACTGTGCCTCATATCGTATGCCAATGTGCCTTCTGAATTTTTAGCCAGCATAGGAGAACCACCACCTTTCCTACAGACTTCTCAAGCAGGTCCCGGGTTTCTTTTTTTTTTCCCCTCCAGCAGATCTGGCTAATTGTTATGGATTTTTCCAGCAAGTAAAAGCCTTTGGAGTTTGGAAAGAGCAGGCTTTGTTTTTTCTCCTAAAGAAAACCAGCTCCGGTGCTTCTACCTAGAGACACAGGTAGGAGGGAAGAAGTACAGAAAAGGAGAGAAGGTTGGACCTGGGAAGCCTGCCATCCAGGGCATCGCAGAGGAAACTGACTGCTGATCAGATGTCACAGGTGTGCACCCCACACTTGCAGCTCAATACACACAAGCAGACTCACATGCACAAACACACATTCACACCCAGGCACATACGTGTACACAGGTACACACATAAACGAGCTTCCCAGTAGTTCTGCGGTAAAGAAACTGCCTGCAAAGCAGGAGACGTGGTTTCTATCCGTGAGTTGGGAAGATCCCCTGCAGGAGAGCATGGCAAAACTCCAGTATTCTTGCCTGGAGAACGCCATGGACAGAGGAGCCTGGTGGGCTACAGGCCATGGGGTCGCAAAGAATCAGACATGACTGCAGCTACTGAGTACACACACACATAAACGCACAGTTACGTGTGTACACACACGTGTGTACACATGCCCAAACATACACTGGTGCATGTACACACACCAGCTCCATCACTGTTCGCATGTGGCATTAGGTGAGTTATGTAAATTCCCCCAATCTTGCTCTGCTCATCTAGAAATCTGAAAGCAGTCCAGGTCATGGTGCAGAATGGATTAGTCATGGAGGAGAACTCTCAGGCACGTAACAGGTATTAAATGTCTGGCCCTCCGCCTGCAATCCTTGGTAAGGTCTACTGTGGAATCAGAGATGGGAGGAACCTGTAAACATCCTTGTTGTATCCATCAGGACACTGAGGCTGCAGAGAAGACATGATTCATCCAAGGTCACCCAGCAAGTCAGTGCAAGCGTGTGAAAGGAAGCCCCTGTCTTTTTGGTTCCTTGTCTTTTGAAGTAAAATGCTGACTCAGAATTAATGATTGGGAAATGTGAAGATGTAGAAACAAAGAATAGCTGCTGGGCTAAGGTACTGGCAACAATTCAGGCTATAGTTCTGCCAGGTAACAGACTCACCAAACTCTCACTTC
>SJYA01002803.1:994180-1034964 GCA_006410615.1 Neotragus moschatus | reverse complement strand
AAAACTCTTCCCTCCCCACTCCAGGCGGGGGCCACGCGGTCTTCAGGGAGTTAGCCCACCATGCCTCCCTTTGACTAGCCAAGCAATAAAAGCTACCCTTTTCTATTTCACCCAAAACTTTGCTTCTATTTGGCACTGGTGAACAGAGGCTGAGTTTCGGCAGCATTAGTACTAGGTGGGAAAACTCCTGGGCTGCTTTCTTCCAGGGCTGCTTTCTATCATTCTGCCTCCATCAAGGAGAAGGAAGAGGCTCCGTCGGCCACATGCTCAACCCCAACAAGATTAATAGTTCTTATTAACAACTCCCATTTGTGTAGCATTTTACTCTTTTCGGAGAGCAGAGGCTAATTAGAAACTGTGGTCCTAAGAGAGGCCGCCCTGGGCCTCTGGTGGGCACCCCTGGGCAGGGTGAAGGAAGGGGAGGGGATCCAGAAAACAGGTCTCATTGAATACAAAGACGTCACCCCAAGTCTGAGCGCCCGGGCCTCTGTGCCTGCCTTGAGAGGGCAGGGTCGCCCGGGAACAGCCTCGGGCTCCCCTGCCCAGCGACGCCACTGATTTCAGCCCAGTGGCCAGGCATCGTGGGGACAGAGGCTGGGCTGGGCACCAGAGCTCAGACACATGACACAGCATGCAGTCGGGAACAGAGGAGGCGCCCAGGCCAGGGGCACTGGGGTCAGAATCAGGACAAGAACTCCATCCAGTAGACATCGCCAAGCACTCTGCCGGTCTGGGAATGGCTGACAACACACGCAAGGTGAGCGAGGCTGGAGACATCCCTGACCTTGTGGCTTAGTGACAGCTGAGCACTCACCGCATGCCAGGTGCCACTGTCAGGCTGTCAGTGTAATCACCCGGCTAGTCCTCAGGGTCTGTCACTGTGCCCATTCTACACGTGGAGGCAAAGAGAGCTTAAGTCTCTCGCCCAGGGTCTAGGTGGAGGAAATGGCGTCTATATCCATACACGAATGATGCCACTGTCCACTTGGGTTCTCCTACACAGGCCTGACCTGAGTCAGGGACTTGTGTGCAAGTAGCTTAGTTAGAAGCTGGTCCTGGAAAACTCAGGCAGGGGAGTGGAGAGGCGGCGGGGCAGGGGGTGGGGGGGAAGGAAGCCAGTGCCGTGTGCGCTGACAGCCAGATTCCCAGCTGACTCTGCCTCATCCTGTTGGGGGTCCAGGCGCCAGGGCAGAACCTGCGCTTTGGGCTTGTATGCCCCGAGAGACGAGGGAGCTGGGGCATTTGTACACCTGCTCCCGTCAATCACGGGCTGCACTGCTCCCGGGCTGGTTATCCCCAGCTCTTCCAGCCTGTAATGTAGGGACACAAAAGCCTTCGAAGGTCAAGAAAAGCCCTCAGCCAAAAAAACTGAAAAAAGCATTTGGAAGTGGGCTGGTGTGCACCACAGGGGACAAGGGAGGAGCGCTGACAGCGCTCGGTGCGGCCACTGCGATGCTCCAGGTGCCGGAAGAGGACAGGGATCCCCATCTCTAGCTCAAAAATTGAAGCAGGTAGAGCCCGAGGGGCGAGCGTTTGAAGATCTGAAATAGCTGATACACCGCATGATGTCCCCACCCAGTCTTGTCCAGGTTAACAGGTGAGCCCCGGCAGCCCCATTCCATGAACTTCGCCAAGTCCTGACACAGAACACACCTATCAGGCCTGAACATGGGGCACTTTAAGTTCAGACCTCGCTTGATCCAACAGCTTCACCTAGCCTGCTCACACCCTTTGACCTTGAGAGACAGGATAACACCTGCACATTGAGTCCTGTTTAGGTCCCTAATTCTCTGACCCTGGCTGGGGAGCTCCCACAGGGTGAGGCATGCAGGCTGGAGAAGGAAGGGACTGGATGTCCCGCTGCACAGGGCCACCCACCCCTGAAGTTGTGAGCCCTGATGCGCTGGGAGCAGCAGCCCAGCTCAGGAGCCGAGGGCGGTGGCGGTGAATATATACATCTCCGTTTGCTGCGAGTTGGTGTAACTGGGCTGAGTATTGGAGAACACCAGTGGAACATGGAGAAAAGTCAATAGACATACATAAAAAGAAATCATTACATTTAAAATGATTTCTCCCCTGCAGGCCTTGGGAAACTGTCATTATCAAGGAGAGAAGTGGGCCTCTACTGAGCCTGGAAATGCTTCTGGGCTTGGGTGGCTGTGTGGTCCTGCAGACAAGACCGGCCTTCCTTATCTGCTCAGGAATGAGTTGTCAGGCATCACCCAGGGTGACATTGTTACTGGGTTGTGGATGAAGAAGGAGCCTGTTCACAGGGACTCCCAGCCCAGGGAAGGGTCAGAGTTATTCTTGATCTTGCTGGAATTTACATATATACAACTTCCAAGTACTCAGGGCATCACTGAGTTTCAAAAGTCTGTGGCCTCATAGACACAACAGCTTCTTCATTTGCAGGCTGGAGATAAAATTGCCATCAGAAACAGGCTACGAAGTATCTAAAACACAATACGAAGCCTGGCGCTGGGTGTTATCATAACTACATTGTCTGGGCTGTTTCAGCTCTTTCTATCTGGAAAGTGGGCTCCTTGAGGGAAGAGGGATGACTTCGACTTCCTCTTCACCAAGGCCACAAGCTTGGCAAACTGTGATTTTTGGTAAGGAGTGAATGAATGAGTCAATGAGCGGAATTGTAATAGCTGCTGATACATAGTAATCTCAAGCTTTACTGTGTAAAGAGTTTAACCCCTGATTAGGTAAATCTCCCTGAACTTTTCTCTCAAATACCCGTCTCAACCCTATTTGCTAATATTTTCTATTGTCATTTGCTTCCAGTCTGTCTCTTTTGTTACAGTCAGACTTGGTGAGGGTGGGGCCGCGTCTCCCTCTTCACAGTGCGTCCCCAGGGCTGAGCATGGTCCCAGAGCTGGTGCGCAGGGGGCAGGGGTCGATGGCAGGGAGGAGGGGCAGAGTGGGGAGGGACAGCTAATATGAAAAGCGTGAGTGACTCGGAAAGCCGAGGCACTGAGGCACCAGGGGCTCTCGCTGCCCTTGTGATGGGAAGGCAGGGTCCCTGGCTGGGACTAGGGGTTGGGATGGACCAGATCAGCAGGAATGAGTCTGAGATGAGGAGGCCTTGGCTGCCCTGCTTGGGCTCTGTGACTGTCTCCTCGAGCCCCAGCCCCCCACCTGGCACGCTGTTCCTGCCATGGCCTCTGTGTTTTTGCAGGGAAGAGAGTTGATTTGGGGTCATGGATGCCTGTTAATGATCCTGGCCTGTGGAGGGATTTCATTTCCTCCCTGCAAAAGTCACTCTCTCCCCCGTCACAGGTGGAAGGTGGGCAAACCAGAAAGGGGACCAGGCGGCTTCTTGGGGGAGCCCCCTACCCAATGCCCTGGAGCCTGTGCCGGTGCTGAACACCCCTGGCTGTGCTCGGGAAAGGCAGAGGGTCCCTGGTAGCAAAGAGCGGTCTCTTGGTAAAAAGCTGTGCTTTCCACCTAGTAATTAGGATGGCTCTGCCTGCAGCATGATGTTGCTTCTAGTCACCAAAGGATAAGCTAGGAATTAGCACAATGCAGCATGTTCCTCCTCACACACAGGCAGAAGAACAGAGAGAGAGAGAGGTGCGGGGGATGAGCAGCAGATCCAGAGGTGGCAGGCTTGCCTGGGAGCGAACAGACATCTTCTGGAGCAGAGAGAAGACTAGAGCATCACCAGGGCTGGGGGTGGAGGCAGCTGCTGAGCTGGAGGAAGGCAGGGGCACGCTCCCAGCCCTGCCCTCAGGAGCCCCGTCTGAGGGGGAGACACAGCCCTGCCCCCTCAGGAGATCCCCAGACTTATGGCAGAAGGGAGAGGAGTGAGCTCCACGAAGTTCCTACCTTGCGCCAAGGGCAGGCTAGATGCACTCAGTGCCTCACATCGCCCTGTGGGGTAAGCAGGGCTGCGTGTCCTGCACCAAGGGCATCCCTGGTGAGGTTGGTGCTCTGAGGGAGGCTCGAGGCATACCTTCTGCCAGCTCACAGACAGGGGCTGGGGGAAGGCTGAGGCTATGCCCAAGGACTCACAGCTCAAAGTACAGACCCAGGATTTGGTCTCCGAATTCAGGTCAAGGGCCCCTTG
Source organism: Neotragus moschatus (assembly GCA_006410615.1). Taxonomy (NCBI): domain Eukaryota; kingdom Metazoa; phylum Chordata; class Mammalia; order Artiodactyla; family Bovidae; genus Neotragus; species Neotragus moschatus. The sequence continues at coordinate 1,030,889 of SJYA01002803.1, read as the reverse complement.
GGCAGTGGCTGGTGTGTGAGGGAAAGTGGGACAGATAGAGTGAGGCCTCCCTGCAGAGCCCACATCTCTGGAGTCCTGCCTGGGGACTAAGGCTCGCAGACCCTCCCTTTCCTGGGAAGTGGTCCCTGCGACCGGAGAAGGGGAAACGGAAGGGAAAGAGCAAAGTCAAGTTTGCACTGCTGTCCCGGCCCCAGGAGTGAGCATCTGGTGCTTGACTCCGTGGGTCATCTCAGGAGGCCTGGGACAGATATCTCAGGGCTAGACACCAGGTGATGAGAGGGAGATGGGAGGAAAATTCTCACCACCATCCCCTCTTGACCAAGGATAGCTGGTGCTTGCTGGCTGCAGGCACCTGAGCGCCAAGTAGGAACTCCTGATATAATAGGGACAAAATCTCCTGTTTCTTTACTTTAACCTTTGACTCTAGTGCTTTTGCTACAAGTGAAAAATGTTGCCCATAGCTTGAAACATACAGGATACTTCCCTCCCATCCAGGCTGCCACATAGCACTAAGCCGAGTTCCCTGTGCTATACAGTAGGTCCTTGTTGGTTATCCACTGTAAGTGTAGGAGTGTGTACATGTTGATCTCAAACTCCCCAACCACCTCAGAAGGGCTGAGAGCTCTTGAAACTGACCTGCTCTCTCTTGCCTCCTGGACTTTGCACCTGCCAGTCCCTCTGCTGGGCATGCTTTGCCCCTTCACCATTTTGCTTTTCTAGATGAGTTCTAGATCTGAACAAAGATGACATGTCTTCCCAGAAACCTTTCTGGAAGCATTCCCTCAGCCCGTGCGGCCTCATCTAGAAGGGCCTTCCACACTGACCTCTGTGAGGTCGCGGACTGCCTGCCTTTACTGTGGAACCTGGTGCGGGCGGGCACTCGGGGGATGTGGGAGCTTCTTGCACTGCCTCAGAGCCTCCCACAGGAATGGACCTGGGAAGTCAGGGGATTTTGAAAGGATCGGACAGCTCAGGGCCGGCCGCGGATCCCAGCCTCCGTGCCAGCCCATCAGTGGTCTTCTGCCCTCTCTCCCCTGGTCCCCAGCTGACTCAGCAACGCCCTGGCAGGACTGTTTTTCTGCTCTCAGTGACCTGTGGCCAAAGCCACTTGCAGCTAATTAGCACCGGCTGTGTGTCTGACCCCTGCCCCCCCCCGCCGGCGCTCACCACCCCAGCTCACTCCCATTTAATGGGCTCAGCACACCTGGCAACCTCCACCCTCTCTCCCTTCCCGTGACTGGGCTTCCGGCCTGAGGGTTTGTTCCTCATTCCTTCCTGGCTTGCTTCGTTTTATAATTAACACTTTCCTCTTGCTATTCTCTTCCCGCCTCCACTCGCTGTCCGTGTGAGGCCGGCCTGGGTCCTCGAGACAGACTGAGGAAGCCATGGGCCCCACACCTGGGGCACCTTCAGTTGGGGCTGACGCAGTGATGTGGCGGGACAAGGACAGGGCACAGGGGTGCACAGCGGGAGGGACCCCAGAGAGCATGCGGTCCCGGGTCTACCCACTGTGCAGAGGAGAAAACTGAGGTCCAGAGAGGGTGAGGATGCTGACCAATGCGGCGATCTAAAATGTCTTAGGCCTGGGTCCCCCTAACCCCCAAAGCAAAGTCTGAAACCAGGTCTAGGGGTAAGGGCAAGAACAGAAGTAGAGGTCTGGGAAGAACCAAATGGAAAAGTGAATAAGCTGATTTGAATACTCTACCATCAAACTGGGGGCCTCTATGTGCTCCTAAAGTGTCTACTCATGGTCGGGGTGGGGCTGGGTGGGAGGGCACAGCGTGTCCTTCAGTTCCTGACCATCACTGAGCGATGGCAGTGTCATGCCACAGCAGTACTGATACCTTTTCACTTTCCAAGGCTGTTTGTACATCTGCATGGCTGGGCAGGTTCGAGGTGTCCACTGCCAAGGTGGGGAGAGGGGTGGAACTGAGCATACAGGGTACTGTTGGAGGCTGCTGTGAGGAGCCAGTTCCCACGACAGCAGCCGTGACAAAAAGTTGGAATGAGAGGCTGGGCACATGATGGACTTCACACATGATGAAGCCACGCAAGGGTGAGATAGCATGAACAACTGCCTCGGTCAGGAATGTGCTGGGCAGCAGTGATCGGAAAACCCAACTTCAGTGTCCGAAAAAGAAAGAAGTTCATTTTTCCTCCCATAATAAGAACAGGCTACAAGTTCAAGGATGTCAGCAACAAAGTCTGAGATTTTCCTCAGTTCAGTCCAGTTCAGTCGCTCNCTCCCAGTGTTCTGGCTGCCACGTGAGCAGGCAGAACAGAACCCAGCTGCCAGGGAAAGTCCTCTGGCAAAGAAATGCAGGTGCTGCCAGCTGAGAGTTAACCTGGGAGAGGCTAAAATAGTCAATGCCGGGGCGAGTGGGTGCAGTGCCAGCAGAGGCTCCCACAGGCAGGCGGATCTCCCAGCTGAGGGGCCATCCCAGCTGAGGGGCCGTCCAAGTGGGCATTCTGGTGGAATGACTTTTCTTGGGTGGAATAATTGCTCTTTGCAGGAGGCGGACAACCCCAGCCCATGCCACCTCCTTGTCACTGTGACAACCAACAAGCCCCCCACACACACTGCTCAAGACTCTCCCTGCATTCAGGTAGGAAACATCCATCTAGTCCAACCCCTTTGTTTTACAGATGAAGGCAAGTGACTTGTCCAGCAGCACACACCTAGTTTTGAGAAGCCTAGACAAGTGTGGAGGGCAGGTTTCCTGAGCCGTGAACTGGCTTGTTCTGAAAACCACTTGGGCGGTTCAGCCCTTACTTGCTTGTTCATGCCTTAATGAGAAATGATTGCGATGTTCTCTGAGCCCAGGTCCCAGTGTCCCCTCCCTAACCTGGTACCCTCCTGCTGGGACCCAGGCCCCTCCTGCTTGTTCCAGCCTCACTGGAGGAGGCCATGTGCCCTGTGGCCGATGGGCTCTGTGTGAGGACGGGGCCTAGTATGGGCTGTCACTGGACAGGAAATTCACTTTTGAACAAGGCTTCCCCGATGCCCTTTCTTGCCGCTAACAAGGGCCCCGCAGGGGCAGTGACGGTAACAAGTCCCTTGACTAGGAACAGAACGCTCTGGGGATGCTGACAGACCCCTCTTCCCTGCCTCCAGACCATCCATCTGCCGTCAGCCCCGGCACCTGCATCCGGGCCCCTGGCTCCTCTGTGATTGGCAGCCCTGCTCAGGCCTGGCGCCGGCTCCTGGCACGGGTGCCTATGAGCATGGCACCAGCCTTGGAAATGATGGCTCATCCCTGGCTGCCGCATTGAGGGGCCCAGTTACCCTCCCCGCCTCCAGCCAGGATCCGCCTGGCCTGGCTCCTCTTCTGCGAAGGGCCCGGACCAGATGGAAAATTATCGGAGCTGATTTACAGCCACAATAAAGTCAGCTGAGGGCGAGGCGTGGATGCTAGTGGGCCCTGCCCTGCAGGAGGGGCCTGCAGGGTAGTGACAGGGTGGGGTGAGGTGGGGTGGGGTGGGGGGGGAGGTGGGGATACTACTGGGAGAGACAGGACGTGCCCTAAGGAGAGAAAGTTGGACCAAGAGCAAGGGAGAAGCGCGGGGCCTGGGGAGGAGAGAGAGAAGACGGAGGACAGAGGCTGGGGGACAAGGGGAGGGGGGTGGCCTGCGTTTATGGAGGCCTTGCCATATGTCAGGCCCGCATTTTCTCGTGGGCTTTGCTTTACCGCCGGGCTGTCCAATCTGGTAGCCACCAGTCTCGGGTGGCATTTTAAATTAAAATTGAGATTAATTATAATTAACTATAATTGAAAATTCAGCTCCTTAGTCACCCGAGCCACGTATCAAATGCCCCATAGGCACATGTGACTGGCGGCGGCTGTGCCACATGGCGTGGATACAGAACGTTTCAACCGTGGCAGAAAGTGCTACTGCACAGGCTGGCACAGGGAAGGCCGATGTTAAACAGCAGTGGACACCTTCATGTTGTCCAGATGCACCTACCTCTTGCTCCATCCATCTGTCCATCCACCCATCTACCCACCTATCTACATATCTACCTAACAGCTACAGCTAATCTATATATATATATAAATATCAAGCACAACATGTAATAAATCATTTATATCAAGCCTGGGTGGTATTTATCCAAAAGGTCAACAAATATTTGCTGTTAAGAACCAATAGTAGATACTTCAGGCTTTAATATTTTAGGCTTTATGGACCCTGGAGTCTCACAATGTCTCCATTCTGCTATGGTAATAAGGAAGCAGTGGTATGGGGGTAGCTGTGTTCCAATAAAATTTAATTTATAGTCACTAAAATTTTAAATTTCACATAGTCACAGAATATCCTTTTGGCTTTTTCCAACCATTTAAAAACGTAAAACCCTCCTTAACTTGTGGGTGAATAAAAAACAGGTGACGCACGGGATTCGGCTTGGGGAAGGATTTAGATCATCCCCATTTCACAGACGTGGAAACTGAGGCACAGGCACACCATCTAGGTCTTCTGACGTCACACAGCTAGAAATGGCAGAGCTGAGATTTGCACTCAGGTAGTTGGGCTCCAGAACCTCACTTCTTAACCTCTTGACACATTAATGAACGATGTCATTTTAGGGAGGGGAGATTGCTTGGAAAATGACAAGTGCGACACGGTAGCAAACTGGCAGTGGGTGAGTGGAGTGGTCACCTGGAACTGATGAACACGGAGAAGATGCTTTTTGACCTAAGACAGGGATGCCTGGAAGGATCCAGCCAAGGGATGAGCCAGGAGGGCATCCTAGGCGTGGAGGGGACAAGTGCGATGTCCTATAGCAGGACCACAGGCCAGTGTAGCCGGAGGACAGAGGCTCAGACAATGCAGGCAGAGAGGGTGTGGCCACAAAATTCATGAACCCTGATAAGCAGCAGCACTATCTTAAGTGGGATGAGTCACCTTCAACGTGGGATGAGTCACCTTCGATATTTTCGCAGGAGGAGGATTGACACGATTCACATATAACATAAGCAGCAGCCCTGGGTGCATAAAAGAGTAGGGCAGCTCGTTAGGAGGCTATCGCAACCACAGGCACCAGCAACGAGGGGCTTGTGGAGGTGCAGGGGCCGTGGAGATGTAGGATAGTTACGGGTAATGTCTTGAATTGGAACCAACAGAATGTATTATTCATGTAGAGGTAAGGGGAGAGGGGAAAGTCTGGAATAGAGATAAAAACCAGTCAATCCTAAAGGAAATTAATCCTGAATATTCATTGGAAGGACTGANACCAGCAACGAGGGGCTTGTGGAGGTGCAGGGGCCGTGGAGATGTAGGATAGTTACGGGTAATGTCTTGAATTGGAACCAACAGAATGTATTATTCATGTAGAGGTAAGGGGAGAGGGGAAAGTCTGGAATAGAGATAAAAACCAGTCAATCCTAAAGGAAATTAATCCTGAATATTCATTGGAAGGACTGATGCTGAAGCTGAAATGCCAATGCTTTGGCCACCTGACACAAAAAACTGACTCATTTTCAGACCCTGATGTTCAGAAAGATTGAGGGCAGGAGGAGAAGGGGACAACAGAGGATGAGATGATTGGATGGCATCGGTGACTCGATGGACACGAGTTTGAGCATGCTCTGGGAGTTGGTGATGGACAGGAAAGCCTGACAGGTTGCAGTCTATGGGGTCACAAAGAGTTGGACACAACTGAGTGACTAAACTGAATTCAGGGGGTTTGAGTGATGTATGGCAGGTACTGCCATGTAGAGACTGGAAGAACAGGAGAGGACCAGGTCTCAGGTGGGGAAATCACGACTTCTGCTTTGGGACATGCTACGGTGGAGATGCCCTTGAGGACCTGAGCAGTGATGTCAAGTAGCTGGCTCTGAATCAGGGTCTGGAGCCCAGTGGAGAAGNGCAGGTACTGCCATGTAGAGACTGGAAGAACAGGAGAGGACCAGGTCTCAGGTGGGGAAATCACGACTTCTGCTTTGGGACATGCTACGGTGGAGATGCCCTTGAGGACCTGAGCAGTGATGTCAAGTAGCTGGCTCTGAATCGGGGTCTGGAGCCCAGTGGAGAAGCCAGGGCAGGGGTTCTACACCTGGGGCCAAAGAAGATGGGTTCCAGTGGGTCCCAGACCTGCACACAGCATCTAGGGGAGGGCCAAGATGGCAGCTCCAGCAAAGGAGGGCTAAAAGGAGCAGGAAGCAGAGCACAAGTGTGAGGTCACGAAAGCCAAGAGAAGAGAGTTTAAAAGATCTAAGAGAACTTCAGAACACATCAGAGGATGCAGGACAGTCCAGCAAGATGGGATCAGGTGACTAACGGATGGGATTCAGCCACATGGCAGGCAAAAGTAGCCTTCAAAGAGCAGCAGCAGGTGGTAGAACCAGAAATTTCCACAGCATTGCCTCCTGGTTATGTGGGGGCCACAGCAGGGCAGTGGTGAAGGCGGCAGCTTGGGGGAGCCCTGTGGGTGGCTCAGGGTGGCAGGGATTAGGTTCAGCCCAGTCTTGTGATGCTCTGACCCCTCATGGGAGTGGCATTCCCGGAGCTCCTGAAATGAGCTCCAGGTTCCCCGAATTGCCGGAGCCGCAGCTTCCAGAAACCTCCACTGCCCCTTGCCTTGATCACTCCACATCCATCCCGTGCCCTAGGAACCAGGGCACAGCTGGCAAGTGCCCTTCCACAACAGACCTGCATTGCTTTCCCTGCTCACCAGCGCCCCCTCCAGGTGATACTTCTCACCTCTCGAAGCGTGCGGGTGGAGCGGTTCACACCTTCCTCCGTCAGCCTGGTGACCTAGGTTGTGTGCTGCCCTCCAGCCATGGGGTGCGCTTCCTGCCCCGAGGCCAGGTAACCGTGGAACCTGTGCAAGGCTGCAGGTCACTGCAACCACCAGGGGGAGGGGACAAGAGTCACCTATGCGTCCTCCTGGAGGAGCCACTGACCACGTTGCAAGGTCCAGGGCAGGAGGTCACCAACGACCTCCCTTTCTGGCAGCAGTACGTGCAGGGGTGGGCAAACTTGGTCTGCGCAGAGCCACACAAAATACTGTCGATTACATGGGGAACCCTGTGATCTCTGTCACGAAGACTTAACTCTGTCTTTGTGTCTTGAAAGCAGCCACAGACAAAAGATAAACTTTCATTTATTAAATCAGGTGGTGGGCTGCAGTCTGCAGAGTCAGGGAACTGGGGCAGGAGGGGTCTCAGGGGGAGAGGGGTGGGCGCTGGGCTCCAGCAGAGAGGATGAGAGGGCCTGGGAAGGACCTCAAACTGGGTGCTCGAGGTGGGGAAGTCAGAATGCCAGCCGGGTATTGGCCAGGGCCCTCGGAGGGAGGTGACACGGTGGACAGTCTGGTGCTGACCTCTGAGCTTAACTGCTTTCTGGCAGGAGGCAGAGAGTCTAACCTGTGGGTACAGGAGAGATGGAGGGCAGGCAGGCTGGGCGTGGGCCCACGTGTCAGGGGAGGGCTGGCAGGAAGGGCTAGGGGTCGATCAAGGCTGGAGGAGACACGGGCTGCCCATCAAGCCACCTCCCCGGGAGCTATCATTGTTTCCTGTGATTCAACTCATCGCAGGCTTTCTGCACAGGACAAGCATATCTGTTACCCCTTCCCATTGAAATGGCAGCAAAGACGGTCCAAAGGGAAAGTATCCAACACCTGCAGGACAGAAGGGACCAGAGGTCTCAGTGGAGAGCAAGGGTGAGATTGAGTCAGATCAGGGGAATCCAGAGCAGAAGGGCCACCGCCCAAACTCACCAGGACTTGGAGGGCAGCAGGGAGGAAGAGACTCCTCCCCTTGCAGCTGACAAACGTGGGGCCAGATGAGGACGGCAGGTCAAAGTTGAGGTGATTAGCTGGGAGCTTGTCTGCAGAAGGGCTGTGCTGTGGGCTGCTCCCAGGCCCCGGTGTGGAGAGTGGCCGCAGGGGCAGTGTTTACCCCGGGCTGGAACCAGAACGGTGCTAGGTGCAGAATGACCTCCTACAGACTGCTGGGATGTAGCGGTCACTCTCACGCCCTCACACCTTCCTTTCTGTGTCAGCATCCTCGCTGTGCGTGTTCACAGAGCTCACTGGAAGGCCTCTCATTCTGGGGACATCTGACTCTCGTTTTATCATTTTATACTCTTCTTTAGTGAGGAATATTTACTACAAGCATGTATTACATTAAATTTTTTAAAGATGAGCTATGATAAAACATACCATATTTAATGAAATTCCGATGTTTATACTCTTTGAAGAGTTTTTCATAAATAATCATAAAGGCAATGCTATGAAAATGATCAAGGAAGATGAATAGGTGATTTATAACAAGCAAAAGGCTGGTGTGTCAGAGCCCAGACAAGACACAGAGTTCGCCCCCAGAGGGTTCAGATGATGCTAAGGCCAGGTGGTGCAAGAGGTAAAGAACCTGCCTGCCAATGCAGGAGAGGTAAGAGATGGGGCTTCGATCTCTGGGTCAGGAAGACCCCCTGGAGGAGGGCATGGCAACCCACTGCAGTATTGGTGCCTGGAGAATCCCATGGACAGAGGAGCCTGGCGGGCTACAGTCCTTAGGGTCACAAGGAGTCGGACATGACTGAGCAACTAACACTTTCGCTTTTTAAAGGATCGGCTTATGGGGGGTGAACAGGGTTAAGGGAATAGGCAAGGGATGGGGAGGCCCCCAGAGGCTGTCACCACTCAAGGCTAAAGGGATTTACGTCCCACAAGCGGTAGAGCATGCAGAGGGGCTGCCCTGGGGGAGCCGTGGTCTCAGAGAAAGCAAATGCCAGGGACGTGGGGCTGAACCAGGGGAGAAATTCCCCACCCTCTCTCCCGCCACCCTCCAGACTCCTCAGCCAGTGTTTCAGAAAAGTACTCCATAGGCAAACTCACACACAAAGTCTTCACTGTAGCATTCTTCATAACAAGAGACTGGAAATGATGTTAATGCCTGTCGAGAACAATGATAGTAAAGATCGTGAGAGACAACGCGTGTCTGCACACGCACATATGTGCCGGGATTGATTCCAAGCCATTTGCATGCATTATCTCATCTAATCTCGCAATAATCCTGTGTGGCAGGTACTATTACTATCTACAGTGTACAGAGACTGAGCTGAGTATTAACAGAGCTGAAGTGAAATTACAATACAGCCACACTGCAGAACACGGTACAGCCATTTAAAAAGAGGAAATAGGTCTAAATACGTCAATCTGGAAAGAAACACTCTGAAGAAGAAAAGGTCATAGAAATATCTGTATACGGTAATCTCTTTCTGTTTTTAAAGTAGCAGCTGTGTGCATGTGTGTGCGTGTGTGTAGACAAAAGGTCTGGAAGGACACACTTGAAAAATAATGGTGGTTTTACCAATGGGGAGGGGGGGCTACCAGGGGTTTGAAAGAGCTTCATTATTATCTTATGTATAATCAGAATGTACTCACATATTCCCTGTGCACACACAAAAAAACGAAGGAATAAACAAGTGAAAGAAAATAGAACAAGCCCTCCTGTCGACACTGNCTGGAAGGACACACTTGAAAAATAATGGTGGTTTTACCAATGGGGAGGGGGGGCTACCAGGGGTTTGAAAGAGCTTCATTATTATCTTATGTATAATCAGAATGTACTCACATATTCCCTGTGCACACACAAAAAAACGAAGGAATAAACAAGTGAAAGAAAATAGAACAAGCCCTCCTGTCGACACTGGGGTTTCAATCCAGCAACACTGTTCCAATGCTGACTGGTTCCCAGTCTGTGTGTTCTTAACCCTTTGCGTCTCTAGAAGTTTGTCTATGAAGCAGGGTACTAGTGGTACTGGCGGGCTACTGTACTCCCCTTACAGCTGGCCTCATGAGGAGCGGNGGTTTCAATCCAGCAACACTGTTCCAATGCTGACTGGTTCCCAGTCTGTGTGTTCTTAACCCTTTGCGTCTCTAGAAGTTTGTCTATGAAGCAGGGTACTAGTGGTACTGGCGGGCTACTGTACTCCCCTTACAGCTGGCCTCATGAGGAGCGGATGGGTAGCCAGTGAGGAGCGCCCTGCAGGCCTGCCCAGGAAGCGCTGTGCTCCCAGCCCCGGGACAGCTGGGGAAGGTGGGGGCCCAGTTCCGGCCTTTAGGCTCCCTAGTGTCCACGGCACGCTGTCCTCCCTGCCCAAACAGACCTCAAAACCCAGACCCAGACTTCTCTGGTGGCCCAGCGGCTGAGAATCCGCCTGCCAATGTAGGTGACGTGGACTCAATTCCTGGTCCGGGAGGATTCCACATACCACCAGCGACTAAGCCCGCGTGCCTAGAGCCAGTGCTCCACCGCAAGAGGAGACGCTGCATGAGAAGCCCGCGCTCCGCAACTAGAGAAAGCCTGCGTGCAGCAGGAAGACGGCAAAGACCCAGACCCACNAATGGCAGAACAATGACACTGCGAGGATGCGGAAGGACGAAGAAAGTCTTCCTGACACTCAGGGAAGGTTCCCGAAGGAGGTCACGGTTACCCACCGTACGGCAGAGTTCAAAGGTAGAGACAGGGTAGTCTGGGAACAGCCGAGGAGCTTAGGATGGGCTGGCAATGGACAGACCAGACACCCAGTGGGGTGAGGTCCGTGTGGGCCTCTGGGTGGCACCGTGTGGTTTGGATTTTATCCCGAGTAGGTGTTCATCCAGAGATTTTTGGCAAAGGCAGGGGGTAGCTTCCCCAGAGAGGGATGGCATGCCCTCACCTGAAACCTGGGCTCTCCCAGGAAGGAGCTGCGGGGGCCCGAGCCCTTAGGCCCTCCTCCCTGGAGCCTGGCTGAGGCTGGTGGCCAGGGCCTTGCAAGTCCAGCTCAACCCTGACCGTGCTCTGCGTGGGTTTGGCCTGCATGTGCTGCCATGATTATNTGCCCTCACCTGAAACCTGGGCTCTCCCAGGAAGGAGCTGCGGGGGCCCGAGCCCTTAGGCCCTCCTCCCTGGAGCCTGGCTGAGGCTGGTGGCCAGGGCCTTGCAAGTCCAGCTCAACCCTGACCGTGCTCTGCGTGGGTTTGGCCTGCATGTGCTGCCATGATTATATACCTTCAAGTCATTCGGGAAACCTTTGGTTCAGCTTCTCCGGTCATGGCTCAGGTTTTGTGATAACATGTGAGAGTCCAGGTGTAGGTGAATCTTGAAAGAAGAAATCACTGGGTCATATTGAGAAACTCACAGAGCCCCCTGCCCCACTCGAGGCTGGGGGTCGAGCCAGAACTGGGTCCTGGGAAGGTCCCAGCCCTGACTCTGCCCAGTCAGGGTCTCAGGCTCTCAGACAAGGCATCTGTGTTCCTTTTTCTCTCCCGAGAATGTCTACAGGAAAATATACATAAGCAGGCATGGAGCCTGGGCCACACACAACATGACTCACAACCAAGGAAATAGGCTGCCACCTTCCCTGCTCTGTATGTAGGGACTCTTGACTTCCTGCAAACAAATGAACTTGACTTTAACTCCATTACCAGGGCTAATCTGTTCCATCTCCACCTGCCTCGCGCAGGACATGGGCTCATTCATCAGGAATGGTGTGTGCACTTTGCTGAGTCCTCTGGAGGGATCTGCTATGCAGTGTGTAGTGACAGTTCACCCAGGAAAAGGTCAGAGCCAAAGGGCAAAGTGGCTCCTCTCCACCCCTGCCTGCCCCCCAGGGGGCAGCTCTGTGCCCTTGGCCCCTCCACTCACTGACCCTGTGGTGAGCTCAAGGCCACAGCAGCATCTTCCTGGGCTGTGCCCGTTTTACCTGTAGCCCTTCTGGGTTTACAGGAGGGAGAAGAGGGAGTCTCAGAGAAGGAGCTCAAGTTAGATTGTCTAGGGCAGTGACTCTCAACCTTCAGGTACATCAGAGTCCCCTGGAGCACTGGGAAACTCAAGGTAGCTGGGTCCCACCCCAGACCTGCTGCTTTTTTAAAATTTTTACTGGAGTCTAGTTGATTTGCAATGTTGTGTTTAGCTTCAGGTGAACAGCAAAGTGAATCAGTTGAACATAAACATATATCCACACTTTTTCAGATTCTTCTCCTATACAGAATATCGAGTAGAGTTACCTGTGCTACACAGTAGGTCCTTATTAATCATTTATTTTCTATATAGTAGTGTGTATATCAATGCCAGTCTCCCCATTTGTCACCCCCCCGCCACGACTGCCCCACCTGGTAAACGCAGCCATGAAATTAAAAGACACGTACTCCTTGGAAGGAAAGTTATGACCAACCTAGATAGCATATTAATAAGCAGAGACATTACTTTGCCAACAACAGTCCGTCTAGTCAAGGCTATGGTTTTTCCAGTGGTCATGCATGAATGTGAGTGTTGGACCATAAAGAAAACTGAGTGCTGAAGAATTGATGCATTTGAACTGTGGTGTTGGAGAAGACTCTTGAGAGTCCCTTGGACTGAAAGGAGATCAAACAGTCCATCCTAAAAGAGATCAGTCCTGGGTGTTCATTGGAAGGACCGATGTTGAAGCTGAAACTCCAACTTCAAACTTCAATTGATGTTGAAGCTGAAATATTTTTGCCACCTGATGCAAAGAGCTGACTCATTTGAAAAGACCCTGATGCTGGGAAAGACTGAGGGCAGGAGAAGGGGGTGACAGAGGATGAGATGGTTGGATGGCATCATCGACTCAATGAACATGAGTTTGAGTAGGCTCTGGGAGTTGGTGATGGAGAGGAACGCCTGGTGTGCTCCAGTTCATGGGATCGCAAAGAGTAGGACACGACTGAGTGACTGAACTGAACTGAAACACGTTTGTTTTCTACATCTGTGACTCTATTTCTATTTTGTAGATGAGTTCATTTGTGCCATGTTTTTAGATTCCACACATACATGCTATCATATGATACTCGTCTAGAGAAGGTCTGGGTGAGCCTCAGACTTTCCTTTCTAATAAGCTTCCACATGATGCTGATACTGCTGGCTGGAGGCCCACACTTGGAAAATCACTGGTCTAGCTCCTTACCTGGCACCTTCCTCCCAGGTAATGCTGGAAACACAATATCTGCATCTTCCTCTCAGATGCCTTTTTTCCAGTCACCACGCTCCACTGTTTTCTTTTTTTTTTTTCCTGTCTCATCTCTTCCCAGACTGTTAGTCCCTAGAGAGCAGGATCTGTGTCTTAATTACCTGTGGATCTCCAGAAAAATCTTAGCAGTACTCAAGCTGCTTGGAGAGCAGTGGGTCTCTCTCCGGGAAGAAGTGGCGTGGAGGAGGAGCGGGTCCCAAGAGGCTCTGTTACTTTCTCACTCTATATACTGCTACATTGTCTGCAGTTTTAAAAGGAGAATGATTCCTGTGTTACTATGTGATTAAAAAATTATTTCAAGAGAATGAAGATACAAGTCATAGACTTGGAGAAAATAATTATAAAAGACATCTGATAAAAAATAAAACTGTTCCTAAAATGCACAAAGAACACTAAAAACTCAAAAATAAGCAAAGAACCCAACTAAAAACTGGGCCAAAGACCTTAACAGATGCCTCATCAAAAAAAGATATTCAGATGGCAAATAAGTATATAAAAACATGTTCCACCTCATCCTCCTACACTGTTGATGGGAATATAAGTTGGGGCAGCCACTATGGAAAACAGTATGGAGGTTCCTCAGAAGACTAAAAACAGAATTACCATATGATCCAGCAATTCCCTTTCTGGGAATATAGTCAGACAAAACTCTATTCAAAAAGATACACACACCCCTAAGTTCCTAGCGACACTATTCACAATAGCCAAGAGATGGAAACAACCTAAACGTCCATCAGCAAATGAATGGATAAGGAAGACACAGTACATACATGCAGTGGAATATTACTCAGCAGTGAAAAGAACAACATAGTGCCATTTGCAGCTACAAGGATGCAGTTAGAGACGATCATGTCAAGTGAAGAAAGTCAGAAAGACAAATACCATATGCCACTTATATGTGGAATCTAAAATACAGCACAAGCAAACCGATCTATAATCCAGAAACAGACTCACAGAAATAGAGAACAGACGGCTGGTTGCCAAGGTTGGGGAGGAGACGGATGGACTGCGAGTCTGGGGTTGAAGATGCGAACTGTTACATTTAGAATGGACCAACAACACGGTCCTAATTCATAGCATAGGATATTCAGTAGCCAGTCATAACCCATAATAAAAAAGAAAATTAAAAAGGAACATATATACATGTATTACTGAGTCACTTTGCTGTACAGCAGAGATCGGTACATTGTAAGTCAACTGTACTTCAATAAAAAATAAATATGCTCCACCTCATACCATCAGGAAAATTCAAATGAAAACAACAAGCAACTGCTACTGCACATCTATTTGAATGGTCAAAATCTGGAACACTGACAACACCAAACTCAGGCAAGGATGTGGAGAAACAGAAACTCTCATTCATTGCTGGTGGGGATGCAAAAGGGTACAGTCTCTTTGAAAAGCAGATTGGTAGTTTCTTACAAAACTAAACATACTCCAATCAGGCAATCCAGCAAGCATGCTCCTTGGTATTTACTCATAGGAACTGAAAACTTATGTCCACATAAAAGTCTGCACATGAATGTTTATAGCAGCTTTATTCGTAATTGATGTCCTTCAGTAGCAACCGAGATGCCCTTCAGTAGGTGAACGGATAAGTAAACGGGTACATCTAGACAATGAAATACTATTCAGTGCTAGAAAGATATGAGCTATCAAGCCATGAGAAGATGTGGAGGAAACGTAGGTGCATATTATTAAGTGAAAGAAGGCAATCTGAAAAAGCTACCTACTGTATGTTTCCAACTTTACGACATTCTGGAAAAGGCAAAACTATGGAGATAATAAAAAGATCAGTGGTTTCCAGGGGCTAGAGGGGAGGGAGGGATGAATAGGTGGAGCACAGAGGACTTTTAGGGCAGCGAAAACGTTCTGTATTCTACTGTAATGACGGATACGTGCCATTATATCAGACTTTTGTCCAAACCCATAGACTGTGCAACACAAAGAGTGAGCCCCAAGGCCAGCTATGGACTTCAAGTGATAACAATGTGTCAGTATAAGTTCATCAGCTGCAACAACGGCACCTCTCTGGTGGGTGATCTTGATAATGGGGAGGCTCCGCACACGTGGGAGTACATGATAAATCTCTGAACCTTCCCTTCAGTTTTGCTGTGAACCTAAAACTGTTCTCAAAAAAGTTAAAAAAAAAAAAAAAGAAAGAACAGATAAAGGACCAACCCTTTGACTAAAGCATCCTCTCTAAAGATACTAACTCTGCTCTCCTACACCCCCACTGAGTCCTAAAATGTATCTAGCTAATAGCATTACTAAGCGCCAGGTGCTGCTGAAAGGCTTTTAAATACACAGACTTATTTAGTCCTCAGAACAACCACATGAAGTGGGTACTTTTTATTAGCTCTGTTCCCCATGTGGGGAAACTAAGGCACAGGGATGTCTGTTACCTTATTCGAGGTCACTTGTTTAATTAGCAGTGGGGCTGACATTCACCCCCTGCTGGACTAATTCTGGGATGTGTCCTGACCTCTAGGAGGGCTGTACCACTGAAGTTATGGATACCCTGAGGATGGTCAAAAGATGGAGTCATATTTATTCACATCTAACCCACTTTATTCTAAAGAAGATTTGAAGGAACTGCTACCTGATTTTGTTATCCAGAGCGTACATTGCATAGAAAAGCTACCTTTAATTAAATTTCTGCTAGAAACACAATACAGAAACATAAGTGGCTTACCGCCCCTACCCCCTCCAAAAAAAAAAAAAACACGTCATCAAAGTAGATGCGACCTATGGCTTCTGAGAGTTCCTATTCATAGTGGTCTCTCACTGGCTGCTGTCAGGCAAGCAGCAGCTGGTGCCAGGAGGAGTGGAAATGTTTATGGGGAGGGGGCAACTTTTAAATACAGAACATTCTCTACATTAACTTAATTTCTTCCATGCATGGGGAAAAGAGCTGTATGATTCGACTGGAGTGGAGGAACCCTTGGCCCCGCTTTCAGAGCCCCCAAGTTCTCGGTGGAGCCTGAAGCTGACAGACTGGAGGGCCTTAACAGGAGCTCTACCTCTGAGCAGCTCAGGCCCCATCCAGCCTGAGTCAGCGTCTTCAGCAGTGAGAGAGGGGAGGAGCCTGGCTTTGCTCTCTCATTTCTCTACAAACGCCCTCCAGGTGATCCCACTGTGCGGCTGGGGCTGAGAACCACCAGGAAGGCTCCCTGCAATTTTAAAGTTCCGATTCTCACTCTAAAATCCCTCGGGTTTTTAGAAGTACTGTGTGTTCTTATCCTCTCCCACAGCACCCAAGTCCTTGCCCTGCCTTTTGGGGGGGGGGGTAGTGCTGAGTTGGTTTGGAATTTAATCACCTCCTTGGAACCAGCGCCCAGCTCCCCAGTAGGCTGCTTGTTCACCTCCGGTGAGGCCAGTGGGTTTATTTATGGTTTCTGATTTTATTTATTTCCCCGCCTCAGAGCTGTTCTTCTGCATACAGAGAACTTGGGCTGTCTGCTGCCTGCTGGCCCAGGGCCGCCATGAGCCAGGGCAGGATGGATGGCAAAGTCAGTCCAGCCCATTGGCTGAGAAGCTGGTCGCCTTCTTGGGGTGATTTATGCCATGCGGCAAGGTCCTGCCAGCGCCCAAACGTCTCCCCCACGAGCTTTCCCAGCACGAGGCTTTGGGGGAGGGGGGTTGCCTGGAAAATTCTGTTTTAATTCAGAGGGCTCGGCTCTGACTATCCTTTCCCTAGAGCACCAGCCAGGGGGGCGTCAGCCGGATCTTGTTTTAACGCATGTTTACCCCCGCCCCCACCTTGCATGGCCAAAGACCAGTCTGGAGGGGTGGGGCGGGGAAAGTCTGCGTTAGAGGAGACAAAGAGCGGACAGGCCCATCATGTGTACCTGATTTCTATTTTTCCTGCATTATATAGCTCACTTGACACCCACTCCTGCCCACCCCCTCCCACCACCCTAACCAGGGTTCTGCCAAGTAGCTGGCATATCAGGCAGATCTAAACAGGAAATCAGAAATCAATTCAAGTACAGTGGAGGGAATGTAACGCTGGGGCTCGGTGACATGGACACTGGAGGAGTCAAGAGTCAAAAAGGGCAGGAAAGCAACGTAGAAATTGTTGTGGTTGTTTAGTTGCTCGGTCGTGGCCGACTCTTTCGCCACCCCATGCACTGCAGCCCGCCAGGCTCCTCTGTCCACGGGATTCTCCAGGCAAGAATACTAGAGTGGGGTGCCATGCCCTCCTCCAGGGGATCTTCCCAACCCAGGGCTCAAACCTATATCTCTTATTTCTTCTGCATTGGCAGCTGTATCCTTTACCACCGAGCCACCTGGGAAGCCCAACTTAGAAATCAGCAGCATTCAGAAGCCATGGTCAGCTCTGAGGCTGGGAGGGATGGGGAGGGGAAGGAGAGGATGTGTGTTGGCAGAGCCTGGAAGCTGGAGCCACCAGGACAGCTGGGATGAGAGCGAGGCCACAGCTAGAGCTGACCCCCGGCAGGGAGAGAGGGGCCCAGACCCTGCGGCATCTTTCCTGACCCTGTGCTCCCAGCCCGGGACTTGAAACCCTGCTGACAAGGAGTCTGGAGAAAGCAGACGGAAAACCGGGGCAAGGACTGAAGCTAACAGGCCCAAGACCAACCCAACGGCATCGCCAGACCACCCTGCACTTGCTGCGAGGCCACTGAGCCAAAACCCCACGGCTAGTTGGGGGTTGGACCCAGGCCTCTGTTGACCGCCGCAAGGGTGGGACTTCCCCCCTCGCGGACCTTTCCTTGGACTGGACATAGCAGGCCTCGGGCCCTGGCCCGCTTCTTTAGAGCCAAGAACTGCCTTGAAGGCAGACGGTGGAGGAGAAAGTGTTGACTGTGGTGATGGAGGGCTCACCGAGCTTCTCGTTCTGGGCTCTGGCCACGTAACTCCCAGCAGNACCTGGCCACTAGAGGGCAGCACGCCATCACCACCACCCTAGAAATCCCACCCTCTCCTTTTCCCCTCTTCCTTATAGCACTGCCGCCGCCGCTGCTGCTGCTGCTGCTGCGTCGCTTCAGTCGTGTCCGACTCTGTGCGACCCCACAGACAGCAGCCCACCAGGCTCCTCCATCCAGGGAATTCTCCAGGCAAGAGTACTGGAGTGGGTTGCCATTTCCTTCTCCTTCCTTATAGCACAGGAGGATTCATATTGGTACAGCTAGGAAATCGCAGGGTAATCTAAGGAGTTTAAATCAAAAGGCGTAAAAAGCTGAAAGATAGACAAAAATGCGTGCCCGGCACTGTGCCAGATGCTAGGAATTAAAAAGTGAATGAGACCCATACCTGCCCAGTTCTCGGTCCTAAATGGGAAACAAGGCAACAAGTAATTCCTATGCAGAGCGGTGAGCCTAGGAAGCTAGAGAAATGTGCCCATTGAAAGAACATCCCAGAGGGACCACCGCTCCCCAACTGCGGCAGGGGGCTCAGGGAAGATTCCTGAAAGAGCCAAGTCTTGAAAGGTGAGCAGGAAGTAGGAGGTGGAGGAAAGGGCATCCCAGGCAGTGGGAACAGCATGAGCAGAGGCTCAGAGGCTGACAGTTTTCAGCCTGGAATGGGGGGTGATCAGAACTATGCCACAGTCCGGGCAACAGGCCCTGCTCCTTTCCTTGTCAATCAGAGGAAACCCCAATTGTTACACCAAGAGCTAAGTGGGGTACCCAGACTCTCTCACAGACCGACCCTCCCTGCTGCTCCTCTTTCTCCCTCTTGTGGAGGGTGGGTACCACTCTGTCCTCAGGTCCTCAGGATGCTGACCTCCTGGTTTAGGTGTTATTATCATTTTTGGTTTGCTGATGAGGAAGCCAGGGCTCCCTGAGATGGAGGAACCTGCTCTTGTTTGATGGCTAGTGAGGGACAGGGCAAAATTCTCATCCAGGCTCTCTGACCCCAGGGTCTGTGCTGGCCAGGAGAAGGGACAGCGCCAAAGGTTCTCTCCCCACATTGACCTATAAGGTTGGTCATCTGTAAGCAGATTTTTTTTTAATGGAGGTTTTTATGGTAAACGGTTCTACAAACTGTTTTTTTAAGTTAATTTATTCATCTTAATTGAAGGATAATTACTTTACAATATTGTGGTGGTTTTTGCCAAACATCAATATGAATCAGCCACAGATGCACGTCCCTCTCATCCTGAACCCCACTCCCACCTCCCTCCCCACCCCATTCTTCGGGGTTTTCCCAGCATACCGGCTTTGAGTGTCCTGCTTCATGCAATGAACTTGCACAGGTCATCTATTTTACATATGGTAATATACATGTCTCAGTGTTATTCTCTCAAATCATCCCACCCTTGCCTTCTCCCGCAGCATCCAAAAGTCTGTTCTTTACATCTGTGTCTCTTTTGCTGCCTTGCATATAGTACCATCGTTACCATCTTTACATTCCATATATTTCCGTTAATATACAGCATTGGTGTTTCTCTTTCTGACTTACTTCATTCTTATAATAGGCTCCAGTTTCATCCACCTCATTAGAACTGATTCAAATGCATTCCTTTTTATAGCTGAGTAATACTCCATTGTCTATATGTACCACAACTTCCTTATCCATTCATCTGCCGATGGACATCCAGGTTGCTCCCATGTCCTAGCTATTGTAAACAGTACTGCAATGAACATTGGGGTACCTGTGTCTCTTTCAGTTCTGACNAGTTTCATCCACCTCATTAGAACTGATTCAAATGCATTCCTTTTTATAGCTGAGTAATACTCCATTGTCTATATGTACCACAACTTCCTTATCCATTCATCTGCCGATGGACATCCAGGTTGCTCCCATGTCCTAGCTATTGTAAACAGTACTGCAATGAACATTGGGGTACCTGTGTCTCTTTCAGTTCTGACTTCCTCAGTGTGTATGCTCAGCAGTGGGATTGCTGGGTCATAAGGCAGTTCTATTTCCAGTTTTTTAAGGAATCTCTACACTGTTCTCCATAGTGGCTGTACCAGTTTGCATTCTCACCAACAGTCTAAGAGGGTTCCCTTTTCTCTGCACCCTCTCCAGCATTTTTTGCTTGTAGACTTTTTGATGGTGGCAATTCGGACTGGCGAGAGATGACACATCATTGTGGTTTTGAGTTGCATTTCTCTACTAATGAGTGATGTTGAGCATCTTTTCATGTGTTTATTAGCCATTTATATGTATTCTTTGGAGAAATGTCTGTTTTTTTCTTTGGCCCATTTTTGATTGGGTTGTTCGTTTTTCTGGTATTGAGTTGCATGAGCTGCTTGTATATTTTGGAGATTCATTCTTTGTCAGTCGTTTCATTTCCTATTATTTTCTCCCATTCTGAACGTTACCTTTTCACCTTGCCTAGAGTTTCCTTAGTTGTGCAAAAGCTTTTAAGGTTAATTAGGTCCCATTTGTTTATTTTTGCTTTTGTTTCCATTACTACGGGAGGTGGGTCATACAGGATCTTGCTATGATTTATGTCAGAGTGTTCTGCCTAGGTTTTCCTCTAGGAGTTTTAAAACTGGTCAGCCACATGTAAACAAATGAAACTAGAGTACTTTCCAACACCATGCACAAAAATAAGCTCAAAATGGATTAAAGATTTAAACGTCACACCAGAAACTGTAAACTGTTTTATTTGTTAGTTATGCTGGATCTTCATTGCTGCGAGAGATTTTCTCTAGTTGTGGCAAGTGGGGGCTGCTCTCTAGCTGTGGTGCAGGCGCTTCTTATTGGAGTGGCTTCTCTTATTGCTGAACACGGGCTCTAGGGCGCAGGTTTCAATAGTTGTGGCATGAGGCCTCAGCAGTTGTGTTCCCAGGATCTATAGCACAGACTCAGTGGTTGGGTGCAGGGGCTTAGCTGCTCCACTGTGCATGGGGTTTTCCCAACCCAGAGATCCAACCTGTGTCTTCTGCACTGGTGGGTGGACTCTACCACTGAGCCAACAGGGAAGCCTTAAATGGAGCTTTTCAGATTACAAAAGTAATGCATGCTATTTAAAAAATCAAACAATATAGAAGCCCATAATACTGACAGTAAAAAAGGCCCTCCTAATCTCACCTCTCCCTCCCCAAAATAACTGCTACCTGCGATCTATTTTCTTGTAGACTTTCCCATGAGTTTGCAAATGTATGTTATTGTATGTTTTTAATAGAATTAAGTTTTTCTGCAATTTGCTTTCTTCACTTGACAGTCAATCCTGGACAATTTTTTCTACCCATGTATGCTGCTCTATAGAGCAGTGGGTGGGGTAGGGGACCCCCACTTACTGCTGTGGAAGCCAGGCTCAGGGCAGGTTAGTTGCCCCTGGGTACACAGCCCACAAGGGACAGGCTTGCCAGTTCCCCAGGATCCAGGCGTCCAGTGGGGACTTGCCCACAGCTACACCCGCCCACTCATCACTTTTCTCCCAGCAGTCTTGGCACCATCGTCAGCTGCTGGGAATTTTTAGGAATGGATTTCTGTGTCGTTTGTAATAGATCAGGAATATCCCAGCAAGACAGATTGCCTGAGACTTTTGGGTGGTTTTGTGTGTGTGTGTGTGTGAGCTGATAAACTCCTGTCAGCTGAAAATCAAGACTCATCCCTCTTGTAGGCTGATGATTCTGTCTTTCAGGAAGGCAGCTCCCGGGTGGGGGTGGAGGGAGTGGGGGCGGTTGGGGCAGAATGCAGTAGTGCAGGCCTGCTGACCCAGTAGCCTCCTGAAATAGCCCTGCGTTGGCCTGGAGCAGGTGGGCGCTGTGGGGATTCAACCACGGAGCATCCCTTTGCCTCTCGCTGCTCAGGGTGTGGTCCCAGCATCACCCTGGAGCTGGTTAGAAATGCAGAATCCCAGGCCCCACCAGAGACCTGCCGATTCAGAATCTGCATTTTGACAAGATCCCAGAGGACCCCCGTGCAGAGCACAGTGTAAGTGGCACAGTTTCGGCAGCCTTCCGGAGCCTGTGAGGCCAGCCCGTGGCTTCTTTTCTAGATGTTTAGCTGATGTGCTCAGTATTAGAAACTTAATACGAGCTAGCAATTACAGGGACGTGTCTATGTGCCAGGCAGCGCTGCGAGTGTTTTACTTGTATTAACTCATTTAACCCTCACAAGGACACTGCAGTGAGGTGCCATGACTGAACCAATCTTACAGTGGGAGGAACGGGGGTGCAGAGAAGCTTCCTAACTTGCCTGCGCTCACACACTAACATGTGGGGGAGCTGGGAGGCCACGCCTGGCCCCCAGGATCTCAACCAGCACATGCCACCGCCTGTAGGAAGAGGAGCTGTTCTGACAGGCACCTCCTGAGCCGCATGTCCCAGCACTGGCCAATACGTCTTGTTCTATCCCTTTCTGCCTTCTGCCGCCCCAGATACTGATCGCCTAAGGGAAGCCAGAAGACTCAGCACTGGTGCCATCGCTGCCTTCACAGCGACGCTGGGACCAAGAAGTAGTGACCGCACACGACATTCGCAGAACGTTCCATCATCCATTATCTTCCTTCATCCTCCCAAGGACCAAGTGAGATGAGACAGGTGGCATTTTCTCCATCAGAAATGCAGAATCCCAGGCCCACCAAGTGGGCCAAGGAGGTCAGAGGCGCCAAGTGACTTAGCCAGGTCATACAGAGCTAAGCCGCAGCTGGGCCTGCTAGCTGGCTGAGTGTGTTCCTTTCGTCTCCCCAGGCCGCCTGCTTTTCTGGAAGACTCCGCCCCAGTCTCCCCACCCCAAAGACAGCCCACGTCTCCTCTCTGTGCTTCTGCAGCTCTGTGGGGAAACCTGGTCCCTGGTGGAGCCTCAGCCTCCCTCCCAGGCTGCCTCCTGCCTGAAGCAATTATAAATCACGGCATTTTCCCTTCATTCAGACCTGATGTTTAATTCATCGCTATTCCGGCTGCTTTAATGCAGAACATTTATTCAGCGGAATAGCTTTGTTTTGCCTCCCAAGCTTTATTCTGTTTAGAATACCATTTCCATTGCGAGGAGTGGGGGGCTTGCTATTAGCCAGCTTCCAAGAGGCCCCTCCTCCCATTCCTCAAGAAGGCCCAGCTCTGCCTTCTCTGGGGACCCACCTGAGGCCATGAGTCAGCTTCTGCTCCTGATGAGGGGTCCAAACATTTCTGTCCTTGGTCCAAGCACCTGACATTTTCCATTGGTTTACTCTCCCTCTCTCCCAGACCATGTGCCTGGTGTAAGGAGCAGCCTGGCTCCTTGTTTACTTGGTCCCAAACACCACAGCTGGGGAACTTAGTCCCTGAGATTTGAACCTGCCTCAGGCCCAGGTCACAGGACCTTACAAGGTCCTGGGCAGGCAGCGTGGCTATCACATCACACCCTTGAAGTTCCAGGCTCATGCCATTGACCCCAGTCTAGATAAGTCTAGAACTCTGAGATCCCGGCCTTAGATGCTTAGATGCTTAGATGTAGGACCCACCTTCTTGACATACCTCCCGATGATGATTTCAATCAACCTGGGTATCAACACATTTAAAGTCAAGAAAATGGCAAAGACAGCTTAGTGCCTACACAATATCCATTTCTGCCCTCTTTCGTAGCAACAAATCCCTTAGCTGAGCACAGGGCTTGAAACTCAGCTTACGTATAAAACTATATTGCCATCCTTCCTGTAGTCAGCTATGTCCATATGACTAGATTTCATGGCCAATGAAACCTAAGTGGAAGTGTTATGTGGGACTTCTGTGAAGCCTTCCTTAAAAAAAGGCATGATTTTCTTAATTTCTTGTCTCTTACTTGCTAGTTAGAATATGGATGCAAAGGCTGGAGCTCTAGCTGGCATTTTAGACCATGAGTTAGCAGTCACATGCCAAGTATAGTTAGTGTTAGTCACTCAGTCATGTCCAACTCTTTGTGACCCTATGGACTGTAGCCCACCAGGCTCCTCTGTCCATGGAATTCTCCAGGCAAGAATACTGGAGTGGGAGCTATTCCCTTCTCCAGAGGATCATCCTGACCCACAGATCAAACCCGGGTCTCCTGCATTGCAGCTGTACTCTTTACAGTCTGAGCCACCAGAGAGGGACCCAAAGTGGAAGGACCTCAGGTCCCTGATACTGAAGAATCACTCTGCTTATGTCCTTGGTTCATCTTTGAATTTCTTTTGCAACAGCAGTAAGCTTCTGTCTTATTTTAGCTACTATTAGTTTGTATCTTTCAGATATAGATAGTTGAATCGATTCCTAATTAATGAAGATATAGCCATTGGATATGTGTGATGGGAACTGCTTAACTGCCAGGCCCAGTGCCTGAACCAGTTTCTGACACAACACCAGTGGATGTGATGTCTGATAGGGTTGAAGAACAGGAGAGACAGTGGAAGGGAAAAGAGTCTGGGACGCAGAATGAAGAGTATGTGAATACAATTCACTCGGCTCACTTTGCAGATGAGAAGACTGAGTTTCAAGGAGTCACAGACTCCACCTACCCCTCCACTACCACTTAGGGATGCTTGGAAAACATCAGAGAAAAACTGACATGCTTTCCGATTCTGCCATGGGCTGGGCCTGTTTGGGCGAAGCTCTGTTCTTTTTCTCTTGTGAGGTGCATTTATTTATAAGACACCCGTCTTCCCCTTATTATCACACAAAGCAGACGCAGGGGAAAGAATGGATCCTTCTTGGGATGAAGCTGCCTGGTAGGAAGTGAGTTGCCTCCACCTGCCTGGAGGTGGAGGAAACTGCCTGGAGGAAGGCAGTTTCTATTTTCCCATACAGAGCTTCCAGTCTGTCTGCAGAGGCTGACGGTGAAGCATAGGCTGGGAGAACAGGCTGTTCTGGTTTGAATCCTGGCTGTACCACTTAGTGACCGCACGAACTTGGGACAATTGTTTAACCTCTCTGTACTTCAGCTCCTTCACCTAGAAAAGAAGGTTCGTTTATATCTGCCTCATAAGGTTATAGTGAAGACTGAGTTAGTAAGGACCCAGAGTAAGGGGTGGCTGGTACTAATGTCCATGAATTGCCGATTAAGATCCCCCTGCAAGAGAGACCCTGACATGGTTGACATTTGCTCACTTTTCAAATTATCATATGCTCCTGGATGGTTCTTCGATATGCAGAGGGTGACTTTAATAAAAACAGTACTTAGAATGGTACCTGGCGAGTTTCATGATCACATGGCCAGTTGGTCCAGAGCTAGCAATTGACCCTGGGCTTCTCAACTCTCCACCCAGTGTCCCTTTCCCTAGAACATCTCCTGAGGCAGACTGGTGGACACACAGCGGAACTACATGGAGCATTTAATGAATGAATGAATGAGTGAATCATGTCAGGAGGGAAGAGCTGCTCCAACACCGCCACCTCTCTTCCTCTGGAGCCCCTCCTGAGCTCTGGCCCCGGCCCCAGCAACGTAAGAACAGATGCTGGGGGGAGGAAGGCTGACCCTTAGTGTGGGCCCCCAGACCGGGTCTCATCCCCACCGCTCCTGTGGGCCAGGGTCCCTCTCGTCCACCCACATTCTCTCCTCCACTGGCTCCCACGTGCCTGAAGGCTGTTTTCATTGTTCTCCCTGGAGTGACCTTTAGACGTCCCAGCCCCTTCTCTGAGCCTCAGCCTAATTCCAGGAGTCATGGCCCGTTTTTTTTTGTTTGTTTTTATTGCAAAAGTGGCACCCCCCCTTCCTCTCAAGGAGAAGAGGGGAATGACTTGATGCTCCTTTCCACAAAGCCCTCCCTGCAGGCCCAGCCACACCCCCCCCCAGCTGCCCCCCACAACATCTTCCTCGCCGGCCTTTCCCCCGCATTTCCTGAATGCTACCTGGCTCTTTAGTTCCTCCTTTAACTGTTCTTGTCTTAATTCCATCCCCTGCAATTGGAGCCTGAATAATGAGTTATTTTACGGGAAGATGGATCTGGGTATTAGGGCACCGTTTAGTTTGCCATTACAACAGCCAATTTTGGTTACATGCTCAGCTGTGAAGGGGAAATGGGCCAGGTGGCTGGAGCTTTCTAAAGCCAGGTGCTCGTGGGTGGGCGGAGGGGGTGCGGAGCCGAGGGGCAGAGGAGGTGGGAGGGCAGAGGGCATGGAANGTTATTTTACGGGAAGATGGATCTGGGTATTAGGGCACCGTTTAGTTTGCCATTACAACAGCCAATTTTGGTTACATGCTCAGCTGTGAAGGGGAAATGGGCCAGGTGGCTGGAGCTTTCTAAAGCCAGGTGCTCGTGGGTGGGCGGAGGGGGTGCGGAGCCGAGGGGCAGAGGAGGTGGGAGGGCAGAGGGCATGGAAACCTGTCCTGTTTTCGCCCACAGTCTTTATTCTTAGACTATGATGCAAGGGAAGGGCAGGAAAGATCAGGGTTGTGAGGCCGCAGAGGCCAGGAGTGGAAAGGTATTTGTTAAATAACTGAGTGAAGGACCGCCCTCCCACCTCCCTAAATTAAAGAACTTTTCAGACTCCTCAATATTTCAAGGCAACAGAGGGGCTGAATATGCCTTCCTCCATGGCCCATACTAGAGCCAGTGGAGGGCTGATGGGTCCTTGCCTGCTGGGTCTCCAAGTCTGACGGGGAGACACGCACCTGCCCTTGGGGAGCTCCCAGTCTGATGGAAGAGGGAGGTTCTCTCTCATGTCGCCTGCANCCAGGGCTTGATTTGCCTGAAGCGTTTGGGTACCAATAGCAACATAAGTTGAACAGGCTTTAGCTACATTACCAAAGCTATTAAAGTTAAAAACCACTAAACAACCACAGCTTGCTTCCCATCATCCACCCCACAGGCATCCAAAACAAAACCAACAAGAATGTGTGAGAAGAAAGCAGACACTGAGATTCATTAATACCTTGTGTTTGCTGTGAGCTTTAAAAGCCAGCCCCCGGGCACTGCGAATAAGCACCCACCAGGCACTGCTGAACAGCACAGTGGCCTCTCCCAGGGTACCCTCAACTCCTCCACCCTAGAAATCTCAAGGTCTGAAGTTTGAAGACCATTATCAGAGGAGTTTCTGAGCATAGCTGTGACCTAGGGGAAGAGTGGGTGGGGGAATATCTTTGACGTGAGTGGTCCCTGGGTCAGAGTTGAAGACTGCAGGGGCAGGCAGAGCCGTCAGAGAGGGGACGTACAGTGGGAACTGGGATCTGGGGATGAGGGAGATCCTTCGTGTGGGAGCAGAGGCATTGACTGTGAATCCCGGGGGCAGAAGTAGGCCAACAGCATCGGTCTGCAAATAGCCCTCATCCTGCAATTGTCGGCAGGCTCTACAAACAGAGAGAGGTTCTGCAAACAGCATGAGTGTGGTGAGTATGTCAAATAGCTTTGGACTTTCTAAACAGCAGCTTGCTCTTACACAGAGAAGGATGCAGTCATCAGGGACCTGGTAAGCAGACGGTCACAGGATTCATACCCTAGGATTAAAGTCACAGACAAAAAGACCATCTGCCGGTGCCCACAGGAGACAGACGGGGGGTCAGTGCCAGTGTCCCGGTGATGCCATCATAAACAGGACGGTCTGAAGACCCATGCCACCCATCTCTCTCTGCAGGACACTCGTTGCCCTCACCGTGGGACAATCAGATGGGGGGCAATCTTCCAATCCTTCTCCACAGTTCCACCTTGGTCCACAGAGTAACACAACTCCTCGCTGGGAATCTCTGGGTGTTTGACTGCGGCAGGCTTGGACCATACATTTAATAATGTATGGTCGTAGAACAGGGAGGTTGAGCTCCTCGCAGAAGGCAGAGCCTGGTGGCGATCCCATCATGCAGCATCGTTGAGTCCTTCCGGTTTACAGTCCATTTCGACATCCATTATTTATAGCAGCAGAGTGGCTGTGAACAAGCTGAGACTCAGTTAAGATAACGTCTTCCCACACAGAAGCAGTGGTTAACGCTGAGCAGTTGCTCCAACTCACCCTCTGCCCTGCACAGAGCCAGAGATGCAAGAGACCAAGAGAGACTCAGAGACAGAGACGGGAGCAGAGACGGAGAGACAGGAAGAGAA
This sequence comes from Neotragus moschatus, assembly GCA_006410615.1. Lineage (NCBI taxonomy): Eukaryota > Metazoa > Chordata > Mammalia > Artiodactyla > Bovidae > Neotragus > Neotragus moschatus. Next base: position 1,003,036 of record SJYA01002803.1, on the reverse strand, counting down.
AGAGGGCAGCAGACACATGCTGAGCCAAGAGTGGGCGCCTCTCCCCCCAGCGCATCTCAGCCCTCATCCTCCGGCCTCCACACTGAAACCCCTGCTCCCTGTCTGGGAGGAGAGAGTGGGTTTCCTGGAGCTGACTCCCTGCAAGTCCACTGTGGCCCTCTCCTCCTCCCCTTGAACCGTCCATTTGACAGTCGGCTTTTCCAGCACGGGGGAGAATTTGATTTGTCCCCTGAGAACTGTGACGCATCTCCAGCAAGGAGAGGGGACGCCAATACCACCTGCTGAGGCTGTCTGCCTGGAGTTTCTGAGCTAGAAGACAGGGGAGGCGGGTGGGAAGTGAGGCCAGCAGGGGTCCTGGGAAAGAATGGCTGGTGGGAAAGGGGAGGAGGGGCTGGGAGCCAGGGTGGAGAGAAAGTAGGTGGCCCACAAACGGCTAAGAGCGGTGGGGGAAGGGGGAGGGAGAGAGGGAAGAAAGGGGAGGGAGTAAGGGGGCTGTGAGCGACCTGCAAGGGAGGCGGGTAAGAGGGCACAGGCAGACAGTGAGGTGGGGAGGGGANCAGGGTGGAGAGAAAGTAGGTGGCCCACAAACGGCTAAGAGCGGTGGGGGAAGGGGGAGGGAGAGAGGGAAGAAAGGGGAGGGAGTAAGGGGGCTGTGAGCGACCTGCAAGGGAGGCGGGTAAGAGGGCACAGGCAGACAGTGAGGTGGGGAGGGGAGAAGCAGGGCGGGGCCTCCCCAGGCTGCATTTCAGAGCAGGATGGGCAATGAAAGCCCAGGATGGGCAATGATGGAGCTTCGTTGAGAGGCCGCCAAGGGCACACAGAGTTGAGCATGCCGAGGGCAGCCAAGTTCCCTGAAACTCCTGGGCCCCATGTGCCCGCTCGGCTCGCGGATGAGGACAGAGACCTGGCTGAGAACTAGGGGCAGCAGCTCTGCGGGTGGCAGGGGCTGCTGCAGCCATCAGAGGGTCCAGACCTGGGAACTGGGAAGAGTTTTCTGCGGGGCCCGCGTCCTGCTAAACGGGGCAGCCTGAGGTCCCATCTGCTGCCGCGGGTGCAGTCGCTGAGGCATCTCCTTCCTGCTCACCCCTCCTCCCGTGCGTTTCTGGGGGCTCCGGAGGGGCAGTCCTCCAGGACGCCCTGCAGAGCCCCACTGAGTCCTGGTCACAGTCGCCCACCTCCTCCTGCTCAGACTCTGCCCCCTTCCCATCGACACAGGCTCACTGTCATCACCAGCACTGCTTCTTAGTTTGTAGGCTTAGGGCCTCCCTGGTGGTCCAGGGGTTGAAAATCCACCTGCCAGTACAGGGGACTCGGGCCTGATCCCTGGTCCAGGAAGATCCCACAGGCTGAGGGGCCACTAAGCCAGTACACCACAACTCCTGAAGCCAGTGTGCCCTGGAGCCCGTGCTCCACAACAAGAAAAGCCACCACGATTAGAAACCTGCGCACTGCAACTAGAGAGGCGCCCCCACTCGCCGCAACTAGAGAAAAGCCTGCGGACAGCAGCGAAGGCCCAGAGCAGCCATAGAGGAGGAAATAAAATTTAATTTGTAAGCCTAAGGGCAGGAGTTGTATGTCACTCACGCCTGTGCATGCCCACGTGGACAACTCCCCCCCCCCCAACACACACACACAACACACACACACACACACACAACACACATACACACACACACACACAATCGACAAGACTCCAGACCTACTCCAGGGAGTGCAGTGTCAGTCGGGGGTTTGCAATTCAACTCTGGGTAGTTTAATCAGAAGAAGACATCAGACCTCTGTGGGAGCCAGACTCTGACGTCAGGAATGATGCCCAACCCACACGTCGGCTCTTCTCCCACTGAGACCCCGTAGCTGTTTGGTCAGGCACGTGTGTCACAGCTCCCACTGCTGGATGCAGGTCCTGGACCTCCACCACTGGCCGCCTGAAGCCAGATGCCTCCACCATGGCTCTGACCGGGAAACAGCCCCTGCCTGGCACCTGCACCTGCACACCTGTCTCAAGCCCAAGCCTCCTGCCAGGGAGTCCGTGCCAGGGAGTCCCTTTGGCAGAGTCTTGGTCTACCTCTGTGCCTCAGCTGTCATGGGGGCTGGGAGGAAAGCCTGGTTTCTTACTGCAAGAGCAGGACTTCCAGTCCGGGAAGTTTTCAAACAGGACAAGATCTGTGGATGCCCAGGAAAGTCCCCTAGAGGCTCTGCTAAGTCACTTCAGTTGTGTTTGACTCTGTGCGACCCTATAGACAACAGCCCACCAGGCTCCCTCATCCCTGGGATTTTCCAGGCAAGAACACTGGAATGGGTTGCCATTTCCTTCTGCAATGCGTGAAAGTGAAAAGTGAAGTCGCTCAGTCGTGTCTGACTCTTAGCAACCCCATGGACTGCAGCCCACCAGGCTCCTCCGTCCATGGGATTTTCCAGGCAAGAGTACTGGAGTGAGTTGCCATTGCCTTCTCCACTAGAGGCTCTGAGGGGTGGCTAAGTACAGGAGTAGAGGGGGAGGAGCCTTGAGCAGAGGGACCACTCACTGAATTAATCCCCCACATTTATTCCAGCACTCCATATGTGGAAAGCCAAAGGGGTACAGCAGACCTGCTTCCAGCACTCAGCAAGGTACAGCCCCGGAGACAGGATGGACATAGCCCATCATCAGTTGTCATGGAAGCCATGGGAAGTTACGGCTAAAGCACCTGTGATTAGACAGGGCTGCAGGAACCAGCAAGGATGAGGCAGCCGAATCCTTCAGAGTCCTGCTGGGAAGCAGGTGAGGTGTACCGCTGGTGTCTTTCCACCTGTAGGTCACGTGCCTGGGAGCTATCCAATCTAGCTGGAGAAGGGCGGATGGATGGCAGCTGCAGGGGTGTCCCTCACCTAGGTGTGTTTACTGGTAAAAAAAAAAAAAAAAAAAAGTTACCCAAGGAACCGGACCAGCAGGCCCAGAGCAGGGCAGCCTGGCTGTGCACACATCACACTGTTGACCTGCTGTTAGGCTACTTCTGCCCATCAGCTGCCTGTGTTCCCTCCCTGCCCGCTTGGAGCAGGGCCATAAAAGACAAGAACACTCCCCACTGGATCTTCCAGAGGTGGAAGACACTTGTGCTGGATAAGGACCAGGGATTGGTGGGCACAGGACCCCTTGCCTTGCACCAGGAAGACTCTCACCCCGCCAGCCATCATGCAGGTGATAGGAACTGTCATCTGCCCACCCTTTCACGTGTCTACCCTAGACCCTTCGCAACGAGTCAGTAGGCAACTTACCGGCATGAATTACTCCCCACTTCCTTTTATCTTTGTGTTTTTAGCTTTAGAGATCCGGGAGTAGCAGGCAGGTTCCCGGGCCTCATTGGGCCCAACACATCTCCAACCAGACAGGAAGTGTGCGTCTGGATTTGTCTCCCGACAGGTACAGATGTCGGAGGCTCTCACCCATGCGATGGAATCACTCCTGAGGCTCAGACACCTCAGTCAGAGGCAGGCTGCACACCTCAAACGGCGGACAAAGTCTGCTGGCGGAAGCTCCTGCAACAGACCAAGGTCAGTAGGCCCAGCACTTCATAAACTGAATTATGGCAGCCTCCACCTGGGAGTGGAGAATTTCTAAGGAGCCATTTCTCATCGTCTCCTCCCTATCACCAAGGAGTTCTTCCCAGCCAGTGCAGACAATGGGATGAACAAAATCTCGGAGACAGAACACCAGGGGTGAAAACCCAGCTCCGTGATCTGCGTGCTGAGTGATCTTGGGCCAGTCACTTACCTGCCCCAGGTCTCTGTTAAGTGTCTTACACAAGTGGGCCTGTTGGGAGCAGCCAGTGGGCTCTGGGTGGCTGTCCAGCCTTCTATGCTTCTGCTCCTACCTCTGTTAGGTGAAGAAGCCTGGCCTGTACTTGCTGTGTGGCATGGGGTAAATTACTTAAGCTCTCTGAAACCCAGTTAGTTGACTATCTAAAAAAGAGATGGTGACAGTACCTATTTAGTCATGCTGTTGGGGAGGTTAACACCTGTGCAGCCCTGGGACAGGCGGACACCCCTGAGCCCCCAGGAAAGGCTGCTGCTTGTCTTGGTGGTGGTGGTGGTACGGGAGTCCTGTAGCACCCACTGCGGAGAGTTAGAAGACGCCCACTTGTTCATCTGCCTCTCCCATCAGCCTGGGAACTGGCCAGGGCCCTGGACTGTACCTGGCCTGGATCTGTATGTGGCCTGGGGGACGCATTCCATGAGCCCAGCTTTGATGGATCAGTGAAAGGGAGGCTGCCACGTGAAGATTACATGTCACACGGTGCTGAGCAGAGCTAGCAAGACCCCCAGNCACTGGAATGGGTTGCCATTTCCTTCTGCAATGCGTGAAAGTGAAAAGTGAAGTCGCTCAGTCGTGTCTGACTCTTAGCAACCCCATGGACTGCAGCCCACCAGGCTCCTCCGTCCATGGGATTTTCCAGGCAAGAGTACTGGAGTGAGTTGCCATTGCCTTCTCCACTAGAGGCTCTGAGGGGTGGCTAAGTACAGGAGTAGAGGGGGAGGAGCCTTGAGCAGAGGGACCACTCACTGAATTAATCCCCCACATTTATTCCAGCACTCCATATGTGGAAAGCCAAAGGGGTACAGCAGACCTGCTTCCAGCACTCAGCAAGGTACAGCCCCGGAGACAGGATGGACATAGCCCATCATCAGTTGTCATGGAAGCCATGGGAAGTTACGGCTAAAGCACCTGTGATTAGACAGGGCTGCAGGAACCAGCAAGGATGAGGCAGCCGAATCCTTCAGAGTCCTGCTGGGAAGCAGGTGAGGTGTACCGCTGGTGTCTTTCCACCTGTAGGTCACGTGCCTGGGAGCTATCCAATCTAGCTGGAGAAGGGCGGATGGATGGCAGCTGCAGGGGTGTCCCTCACCTAGGTGTGTTTACTGGTAAAAAAAAAAAAAAAAAAAAGTTACCCAAGGAACCGGACCAGCAGGCCCAGAGCAGGGCAGCCTGGCTGTGCACACATCACACTGTTGACCTGCTGTTAGGCTACTTCTGCCCATCAGCTGCCTGTGTTCCCTCCCTGCCCGCTTGGAGCAGGGCCATAAAAGACAAGAACACTCCCCACTGGATGCTCCAGAGGTGGAAGACACTTGTGCTGGATAAGGACCAGGGATTGGTGGGCACAGGACCCCTTGCCTTGCACCAGGAAGACTCTCACCCCGCCAGCCATCATGCAGGTGATAGGAACTGTCATCTGCCCACCCTTTCACGTGTCTACCCTAGACCCTTCGCAACGAGTCAGTAGGCAACTTACTGGCATGAATTACTCCCCACTTCCTTTTATCTTTGTGTTTTTAGCTTTAGAGATCCGGGAGTAGCAGGCAGGTTCCCGGGCCTCATTGGGCCCAACACATCTCCAACCAGACAGGAAGTGTGCGTCTGGATTTGTCTCCCGACAGGTACAGATGTCGGAGGCTCTCACCCATGCGATGGAATCACTCCTGAGGCTCAGACACCTCAGTCAGAGGCAGGCTGCACACCTCAAACGGCGGACAAAGTCTGCTGGCGGAAGCTCCTGCAACAGACCAAGGTCAGTAGGCCCAGCACTTCATAAACTGAATTATGGCAGCCTCCACCTGGGAGTGGAGAATTTCTAAGGAGCCATTTCTCATCGTCTCCTCCCTATCACCAAGGAGTTCTTCCCAGCCAGTGCAGACAATGGGATGAACAAAATCTCGGAGACAGAACACCAGGGGTGAAAACCCAGCTCCGTGATCTGCGTGCTGAGTGATCTTGGGCCAGTCACTTACCTGCCCCAGGTCTCTGTTAAGTGTCTTACACAAGTGGGCCTGTTGGGAGCAGCCAGTGGGCTCTGGGTGGCTGTCCAGCCTTCTATGCTTCTGCTCCTACCTCTGTTAGGTGAAGAAGCCTGGCCTGTACTTGCTGTGTGGCATGGGGTAAATTACTTAAGCTCTCTGAAACCCAGTTAGTTGACTATCTAAAAAAGAGATGGTGACAGTACCTATTTAGTCATGCTGTTGGGGAGGTTAACACCTGTGCAGCCCTGGGACAGGCGGACACCCCTGAGCCCCCAGGAAAGGCTGCTGCTTGTCTTGGTGGTGGTGGTGGTACGGGAGTCCTGTAGCACCCACTGCGGAGAGTTAGAAGACGCCCACTTGTTCATCTGCCTCTCCCATCAGCCTGGGAACTGGCCAGGGCCCTGGACTGTACCTGGCCTGGATCTGTATGTGGCCTGGGGGACGCATTCCATGAGCCCAGCTTTGATGGATCAGTGAAAGGGAGGCTGCCACGTGAAGATTACATGTCACACGGTGCTGAGCAGAGCTAGCAAGACCCCCAGTGGCCTCCCGTCCACTGTGACTCCTCCTTTCTGAATCTCAGTTTTCCCATCTGTGATGTGGGGACAATGGCTTAAATGACATCTCTGAAGCACTCAGCACCTTCCCTGGCTCATGGTGGGCGCTTAAAAAATGGTGGCTGGAAGTCATCCCCTGAAGACTTGCTCAAGAACCTCCCACCTGTCCCTTCTGCCGCCTGCTCTAGTCCAGGCCAGTGTCCCAGGCTCCAACATGCCCTCAGCTCACTGCCGACCCCCAAGGGTCCTAGTCAACTGGTTATTGGAAGATGACTGTGAAAAATGAATTCTCACAAGGAAGTAATAGCTTCTACCTTTCCCAGGGCCACCTGCATTTACAAGAAGTTTGGAGACGGCATTATTCACAAGGTAGTGGACTGGTCAAGTTCATGGTTAGAGCAGTAAGTAGGGCAACAGGGAGTGATAGGAACCAGAGAGAAGGAGAGAGCATGGTATTCAAATTCACAATCATGAAATGCTATGTTGACCAAACCAAGCACCTGGCTATGAGTCTCTGATTTGCCACCCCTGAGATACAGGTGGCTGCAGTGGTGGAATTCAGGCTGAGTTGAGGATGGATCATGAATCGGGAAGGAGCACGTCCCCCCTCTGCCTTCAGATCAAACCAGGGCAGCTCTGCTGCTGCTGAGTCGCTTCAGTCGTGTCCGACTCTGTACGACCCCATAGATGGCAGCCCACCAGGCTCCCCCGTCCCTGGGATTCTCCAGGCAAGAACACTGGAGTGGGGTGCCATTTCCTTCTCCAATACAGGAAAGTGCAAAGTGAAAGTGTCCGACTTTTAGCGACCCCATGGACTGCAGCCTACCAGGCTCCTCTGTCCATGGGATTTTCCAGGCAAGAGTACTGGAGTCGGTGCCATTGCCTTCTCCGGGAAGCTCTAAGTCTCCACAACCGGCGAAGAAAGCCTCTTTCCTGTTCTCTCAAAGGAAGCCAATGCCTCACATGCTGCTGGAAAGGCTCATGTCCTCAGTGGCCACCGCCCCACAGCCCAAGCTGGCGCCTACCTTGTCCTTTCCGCCTTTAGAAAGGCGGGGCCTAAATGTCAGCGGATAATATCAGAGTGCATGGCAGCAACCAGCTTCGACTGGAAGGAAGGAAGGAAGGAAAAGCCCCACCAGCACCTTCCAAGCCAGGCCAGAGGAGGGGCAGAGCCCTGCACGGCCCTGTGAATCCCTCTCCTTCCTGGCCCCGGGGAAGCAGCAACTAGGGACTGAGAAGTGGCGTGCTCAGGTGTGGGTCTTGCAGGCACTTCCCCCTCTGGACACAGGCACGCCAGGCGGGGGCCTGGGCCCTCACCTCTGAGCCACCCAAAGCCCTGCAGTGCCTCCTCCTTCTGGGTCGACCTGCTTCTGAGCTCCCTGGGGCAGTGAGCTGGTGGAGGCGAGTCCTGCAGGGCCAGCACAGCCTGGGCAAGTTCCCAGGAAACGCTCCTGACAGGGCACGCACTTACTTCTCTAGCACTTCTTGAAGGGGGCTGCTCACTGGGCACGATCTCCTCCCAGGATGTACTGGGACTGTCTCCACAGCCTGACCAGCTCAGTCCTCAGACTCACGGTGAGCTGTGGTCTGGATTTGCTTTCCTGTTCCTTTCAACCCTGTGGAGGAGGGAAGGGCCCTCGGCCTCTGAATGAGGGCGGTACTGGGTGGTTTTTGAAAGGCTCTAGCTGGAATTGCCACCATCTTTCTTTCCTCAGGCATCCACATCACCTGGGTCAGTGAGTCCAGCTGGCAGTCCCTCCTGGCCACTCCGAGGGCCTCTGATGCTGGTTTTCCTAACGCCTGCAGCTTCTTCTCCAAGACATCACATGCTTATCACACACCGGCCCCATCAACTTCCCCTCTCCAACACCCAGGTCTCCTTAACCCCAACCTAGGTCCCTCGGGGCTCCTCTGATGTGGAACCAAATCCAAAGGCAGGCTGTCCCAGAGGGCACCGGGCTGGGAGTCAGAGTTCAGAATGCCTGGGCTTTAGCTGTGCGCACATCATGTGGCTTCTCTGAGCCTCATTCTCTAAATTCATGCTTTACATCCTGACTGGTGGTGAGACCCTGAGGTTTCTAAATACTATTTTTATGAGCAGAGTGGACTTGGCCACAGACATACACACATGCAAAGCCCCCAGGAAGCTGGGCACAGCTTTGCTGGGTCAACACAGAGTCACTGGCCAACTACACTCAAAAAGGGTTGGGGGACAAAAGATGCTGGGGAAGGAGTGCAGCTGGAGATGAAGGTGGGCAGAAAGCCAGAACTGCCTCCAGCTGATAACCCATCCCCGTCACCTGACAATGCACCTCCCCACCAACCCATCTCCCACCAATGCATCCCCCTCCTGACAATGCACCCCTCTAATAACTCATCCCCTCACCAACCCATCCCCCACCAACCCATCCCCCTCCTGACAAGGCACCCCTCTAATAACTCATCCCCTCACCAACCCATCCCCCACAACCCATCCCCCTCCTGACAAGGCACCCCTCTAATAACTCATCCCCTCACCAACCCA